>OZ005690.1:13152194-13290719 GCA_963930775.1 Cliona cf. orientalis | reverse complement strand
TCAGTGAGGGGTGTGGTCTACACCATAATAGCAAAGTTCGGTGCTGCTTTCATCTGCGCATGCGCACTGTACTAACTACTCGATTGTACATAGCATGCTGTTAGTAGTGTTCAGTCATGATTGTGACATCAAACATACTTGTGTATATGTATGTATGTATGTACGTGTACATGTATGTAGCAATACGTTGTCCACATGTTTGCTAGCTCGTTGCATATGCACACAAACATGGTAAAGATTGTCAACATTAATATAGCTGCACTCGCCTCGCATCCACTGAGGGGAGGAGCTCACCAAAACATGCATGTATATGTAGCTTGCATTCAGCTCAAGTAGACGGACAGAAAACATGAGAAAACAAATAAAGGTAAGACATCAGTAGTTTAAAAACAAATAAAGGCAAGACATCAGTAGTTTCTACGGCAACAAGGCTATAGTCTGAATTTCTGTAATGCTACAAAGTCCAAGCTACATGTACGTAGCTATACATAGTTGCTCAGACGATTTTAGCCACATAGGGGCCAAAGCTCCCAACATACTGGGAATGAAACATGCTTAGTACACAACCTCCGCATTTCTTGAAATTTTAGCAATAACAGATTGTACTCAGTGGATGATGATAGCTATACCTACTTGTTCACAAGGAAAAACGTATTTAAAATTTTGCCACTGAGAGCAGATGGTGAGGTTAGTAAAAATTTCCGGCTATACTGTACTCTATTAGTATAAAGGTCCATACAATAGACAAGCACTGGTACAATATCAATTTTGATGGTTGTTTTTCACATTCTCCATTCCTCTCTTTCTCCATCCCTGAGAACTCCTGTTCTAATGAAGAGTTACTGCATGGGGAATGAGAATCAACACATAATTAATATTATTATCTTTAAGATCAATGTGTGTACATGACGTGGGTGAATTACAACTGTAGCCATGGCTCCCTGTACTGGTATAAGTTAATAATGTAGTTACAAAACCTTAGTTGGGGTGCATGAGATGCTTGGTTGAATTCACCCCGATTAATGGTAACTGTCTTATTGGCCAATGACCCCCTCTCATCATCAGCCTACATGTATCCTATGATCATCCATATACCCCTCTGGTCGCCAGCAACTTTCCTGCCCTATGATCACCTCTGATAGCCCTGATAGCCAGCAATTTCTTGTAAGAACTTTGGTTGCTTGGCAGCAGTCAACAATTATTACCATCCTGCACTTGTCATATACTGTGATGGTAGAGATAATTATATTATCACAACAATAGCAGTTGGCAATAAGAGAGTATATATAGCCACCATTGAACCCAATAAGTCACCGTGTGCACAATTACCAGATCACCTTCAATGCCTATTTATATGGTTGATTAGTGCTTGGCCATCAAGTTTGGTTATTGTCATGCACACATTAACTAATAGGAAACAATATCACTGAATGTCAACACCAGGTCCTAATTATAGGGGCACATGCTCTATAAAACATTCTTTAACAAGTACAAAAATAATTGAATAAAATTGAAGAATGAAGTAGGGATAGCAGGATCAAAAAGAACACAAACAAGAGATAATCACATCTACTATACATCTCTACACTTGCTTTTCTCGACTATTGTGCACCTATTAATCATGGTTGACGTATTTGTTGAGTGCAGTGTGTGGGAGACATTCGTGCAGGTTGTTCCCTAGTTGTCACGATGGTTCGGGTTTATCAGTTTTGATTCAATCGCATTATTACTGGTTATTTTTGCACTCCTCAAAAAGCAAGCATAGGGATGTATAGTAGATGCGATTATCTCTTGTTTGTATACTTTTTGATCCTGCCATCCCTACTTCATTCTTCAATTTTATTCAATTGTTTTTATACTTGCTTTTGTTCTTTTTTATTTGCACTTAGTGTAATTATCAATGCCAACTTACATGGTTTGCTCACAATTTCTGATTAAGTGAAAGATGGGGAGGTGCGCAAAATTCTGTGCCATGCCCCTCATTAACTTGCATTCACAATATTATTAATGATTATGGTGATGAACAGGATGACAAAGAAGGCTGCTTTAGGCGGCCCAAGTTGTGATGAGACTTTTCCGCTTAGGGAGAAAACCAAGTTTTATTGTTGGCAGCAGCTAGCTACCCGGCATAATTTTATGATCTGTACGTTTATCACCGCTGCTCGAGCCTTGCGCCTTCGTATGATGGTATGATATCTGTGATCAATCCAGCATAGCACTAGCGCTGCAAGCCTATGCCTAGCGCCTTACTGCTCCTCGAGCCTTGAATCTTCATATCCATGATCGGTCCAGCGCGCCGTTGCACGCACTAGCGATGTACGAGCTAGTAATAGCTAGCTCGCCCAGGCGCTCTCACATGACTTCACCATGGTAACATATTCCGAGCATGCTCATTACCGTATAGCCGGAAAATTTGGCGGGGAATTAAATTTGGCGGTTTGGCGGTCTATTATTACAACCGCCAAATTAAAATCCGCCAAAATTTCCTACTCACATATATACGTATGGCGATCCCGTACCGAACCGCCAAATTTAAATCTGCCAATATTCTTTCAATAGTGATTTTGGGCTCAACCGCCAAATTTAATGCCCGCCAATATTTCCGGCTATACGGTATGTCACGAAATGGCATATCAGACACACCCATTCAATAATGCATGCACCGTACACACCCACTATTACGCAACTGTTGAGATAACGGCAAACTAGCGTGCCACTGCACTGGGCGCTACAAAATAGAGTGGATTGATACTCAAAGTAATATGAGCGGTGGAGGCAGTCTTGAGCTAGCCCATGAAACTAGAAAGAAAGGAAGAAAGAAAGAAAGAATGACTGACAAATGGCCTATTTTTTGAACATCTGGTTCTGACGTGTACAATTGTTTTGATGAATGATCTTGGTCTTGATAGATGCATAATTTGCTGGAGATTCTGATTTTCACACTTAGAAATTTCACAAAATTACCTATTTTGAGATATTTGAGTATTTATAATGTATTACATAATATATGGCATATCCGGGCCATCCCTACTTATAGAGTCTACTGACTCTATGATATGACCGTCATATTTCCCTCACAGACACTACACTCACTCACAGCAACCTGTCCACTGTACTAAACCATGTACTAGTAGACATGGACACCCTGGTGGACTGCCTTGCTATACCACCCAGTGTGCAGGAGAAGATCATACAACACAGCAAGGATGAAGAGCAGCAGCGACATGAATGTATCCATTATTATCTGAAATCTTCCCCCTTTGCCTTATGGGGCTGGGGGTACCTCGGAGGGAAGCTGCACTATGAGGGACAAGAGGCTGCTCTAACTGCAGCCAAAGCCTATATTCAGAGGGCTCCAGGTACATGTGGGTGTGGCATGAGTGTGTATTGGAATGTAGAGGATGCTTGTGATTGTGTGTGTACTTTACATTGTCACAGAAAATCCATGCCTGCAGTGATGTATAATAATTATTACTGCGTATATAGTAGTGCATTAATTTTGTTGAATACACTGATGCTAACCACATCTGTGCACATGCCCATCTCCTCCACACACTCACACATACATACACATGCATATACAGAGCCATCATTGACACTGGATACTCTATCCAGTGTTCTTGATGGTGTACAGTTTCTGGATGATGTTGGTAGTTGGCTTCAGATTCCAGACTCCAAGCGGAATGAACTCAACTATCAGTATTACAGGAGACAACTTCCCAGAGCGTACTCTACCGTCTTCCTTACTGACAACCCATCTCCCTCTTGGAGCACCGTTGCTGTTGCCTTGTGGCAGATACCGGGAGAACTCGGAGCACTGGAAGTAGTTCAGAAATTGTATCTCAAAGGTGAGCCGTGTGCACGCACACAGCTGTAGGAGTGAGGGGAGAATTGGTAGCCTTTTAGCTATAATCAATCTTTCAACCTCCAGACACTGTCTGGCTATTAAATATTGGCCTTAAACGACAATGTTGAGTTTATAATACACTTACGAATGTGTGCAATCTTTTCTGTCAGCGCATCAATCGCGAGTATAAAAAGGGTTTTCCCCGGTCACGACCTTTGACCCCACCACCGAGATTCAAATTTCAATGAAGTTGCTGTCCATACTCACAATACATGTACTGTACTGTATACTGTATACATAGTACTATACTGTTTTGGTAAGCACGTGCAGCTGTTTGTTCTAGTTAGAGCGTGCTTGGTTTTCTGGTATGCCAACTGCATGGCTTCTGACTCCACAAGTACAGACAGTGAAACACCAGCTGTAGTACAGGTAATCAAATTAAACATAATGCAATAGTTTACATTCATAATACATGTACATGAAAAACAATAATAAATAGATGCTGGTCAAGTTTAGGCCTTATAAGCCATCCAGCAGATTCTTGGATAAGCTTCAGCACCTGGTCAATGAAGAGTCCAATATGACCTTGCATATTCAAGTTGAGAGGGACCATTCTCATGATGCTATTGACATACCACATTCAAAGAGGCCCTGTACAACAGGTACAGTACAGATCACAGCTAACTTGACAAACGAGTGCGAGTAGCGAGGAGGTGACTCGCGTGGCCTGGACGTTCACGCGCGCGTGCAAAAGGCGCCCTTGACGCGCAAGCGCGAGTACTTGCACGCTCGCGCATGTCTGCACGCACTCGCGAGTACGTATAGGGCGTGGTCCAGTTATTGCACCAACAAGACAATGGTGGCAAGATCGAGACAACCGGCAGTTCACGCGCTTATCGTACTTTTTGATGAACACTGGTGAGTTTACTTAGCGAAGAGCGGTAGTAAAAGATTCACTAGGTATAGATAAGCTTCCTATTCTTCGTATTTTTTCATGACAAGTCTCGAATGTGATCGTGAGCAGCCGAGGCACGAGACGTTTAGAAAGCTTTAGCAAGCTTATTGAGAGAAGAGAGGCAGTAAAACTATACTTAGCTCATAAACTAGCTAGGTTTTTTTGCTGTCGAGTCTCGAATACTTGCGTGTGCCCTCGCGAGCGCATGCACTCGAAACGCGGGTACCGGGTACACGCGGTTGCCGGAAATTGACTCGCGAGCAGGCGCTTCATACACGCGTGTCACTCGCACTCGTTTGTCAAGTTGCCTGTGAGCTGTACTGTAACACTTGAAATGACTGATTTTGAAGGAGTGGCTGATTTATTATTACCTTTTTTCTCCTAGGCTTCGGTGGTGATTCTAGTAGTGGCTCTCGAGGAACAGGGGGTGGCTCCACTCGAGACTCTGGTGGTGGCTCCACTTGAGGCTCTAGGGGTGGCTCCATTCGAGGCTCTGGTGGTGGATCCACTCGAGGCTCTAGGGGTGGCTCCATTCGAGGCTCTGGTGGTTGGTGGTGGATCCACTCGAGGCTCTAGGGGTGGCTCCATTCGAGGCTCTGGTGGTGGCTCCACTCGAGGCTCTGGTGGTGGATCCACTCGAGGCTCTAGGGGTGGATCCACTCGAGGCTCTATTCGAGGCTCTGGTGGTGGATCTACTCGAGGCTCTGGTGGTGGATCTACTCGAGGCTCTGGTGGTGGATCCACTCGAGGCTCTAGGGGTGGCTCCACTCGAGGCTCTGGTGGTGGATCCATTCGAGGCTCTGGTGGTGGCTCCACTCGAAGCTCTGGTGGTGGATCCACTCGAGGCTCTAGGGGTGGATCCACTCGAGGCTCTGGTGGTGGATCTACTCGAGGCTCTGGTAGTGGCTCCACTCGAGGCTCTGGTGGTGGATCTACTCGAGGCACTGGTAGTGGCTCCACTCGAGGCTCTAGGGGTGGGCGTAGCGGTGTTGGTACTAGTAGTACTCCTCGTGGATACACTACATCTGATCACCCTGTCCTAGGTGGTCCTGGTCCATGCCCTCACTGCTTTTGTTCACCTTGTGTAGTTAGCAATCCACCCAGCTTTTTAGTTGGAAGCTCAGCAGCTGATATTAGGAATGCCACCAAACGGTTTCCTCTCTACAGAAATTTTTGGGGGCTATTGAAGGATATTGGGTTGTGGAACTATGAGCCGTATCTTGTCCGAAAATCCGCCAGGACACACCGTGCTGATGTACGGGAGCTAATTCCCAGCTGTGTAACAAATGTAAATGTACAATGTAATAATATTGCTGTGATTATTATAATTTTTACCCTATTACATGAAGGAAATAAGACGAAGGTATCCAAATCCAGTGGGCGTCCCATACAAGGATTACGAGTCTACATTTGATGTGACATGAAATATTGACTGTAATGTAGTACTGGATCTATATGCATTTACTCTGTGTCCAAGTCATTTTCAGAGTCACTACCACTCAGCAACACCCCCTCATGTTCATCATCTTCATCTGCTGCAATTTGCTCATCTACAACTGATCTGTAATGATTTACCATTGCAAATGATGTTGTTACTGTATAAGAATGTGGGTGGGATATGCCTCTTGTCATAAGATAGATACATACATGTACGACATTGTACATTTATATACATGTATGTACATGTACATACAATGTACTGTACCGTACAGCCGAAAACTTTCGCTGGATAAAAGTTTCAACCCGCCTACCCTTGCATTATAGAATTTTTTGAGAATGAGAGCAGTGGACGAAAAATGCATTGGCTATATATACGATACATACAAAATTAGGCATGTACATGTATATGTACATGTGGATGCATATACAATTATGGACAGACAATACAACACAATAATTTTTTTTTGGACATACAAGTACATGTACATACATAACAATTATATATTTGTTGGTAGTTGCCTAGCAACCAAAGTTTTTATAGGCAATTTGCCGGCTATGAGAAGGGGGTGGGTCATCATAAAGTAGGCCAATGATGAATAGAGGTCAACTACCAACAAATAGTTATCTGCCAGTAACTGGGGTGCATTCAACCATGCATCTCATGCACCCCAATTACTGTCAGATAACTATTGTATACACTTGTAATTATGGTGCAGTGATACGTCGTATGTTTTTCATTCATTGACTGGTATTTACTCCAGATAGTCCCAACGAATGCAAAAGTCTTATCTACCAACACTCGTCTCGGGGTACATCTGTCAGGTCTGCGCATATCTTGGACAAATCGTTCACTTGTGGATGCTCTCTGGCAGTTTTCATTCTGGATAGTAATACAAAGAATTGATATCTATAGATATTGGATGTGAGATAATCTTACCCAATCAAGTACAGCTAAATTCATGCGCATAGTGAAGGTGAGCGTTCCAAAATGTATACGCTTGGGGAGATTCGTCAGTAGTTGATGATTGAATGATTCAATCCAGAATGTATCACGGCACTATTATGCAATCAGGATATGATAGCAAGTATAAACCAGTAGATTTTGCTTACTCGGCAGTAGGACTCAGCATATCGGTATATGTTGACTTCTCGAAGAGCTTTCTCAAGAGCCTCAATTGCCAATGGAGCAGTCAAGAGCTGTCTACTTGGCATGTAATTAGGTCGCTTGCAGAAAGAACTTTGGTGGCAGGACTCGTGTTCTCCCTAAAGTTCAGGGAATGTTTTATTACATTTATGTATGGTCTCGTTTCCCGACCCCGTACTCAAGGAGGGAAAGGGTCTGGTATACATTGAGCTACCTGTATTAAAAAAGGCTTGATGATGTGGCATTTCTGAACTCTATCGTTTACCACACTATACTAGTGAGAGCCTATTTGATTATTACATGTACAATGTACATGCAGAGCTATAAATAAGAGTTTGTGTTTGTTCTGACATAATGTCCTAGCAATAGGGAAATTTGGTCGGACGTGTGTCAATAGTGGTCGGCCACAATTATTGTGATCACAAAGCATGCACACTTCACATAGTAAGGTCCATAAATTTTTCAATTCTATTCTGAAACCGTATGTATGTACAGACAATAATATTATAATTCACACAAACTATACTGCATGTAACTTAATCACAAAAATCATCCATCCAGTGATCCCATTCACCTAAGATATCACTGTCACTCGGACTATCACTTGAATCAGAGTCGATGCTGGTGCTACTTGTGCCTTGGACTTCTTTCCTTTTTTCATAAACCTTCCTTGCTGGTTGATTGGGGCGTCTCGTCTTGGATTTCCACCATAAGTCTATACTGTGATCAGCCTTGAATTCCTCGATACTCACTTTGTCGACATTGATCACCAGCAAGTCATCCAAGAGTTCATTGCTCATTGATGACCTTTTATCAACTTTGATATTCTTCATTGTTGAAAAAACTCGTTCTAGTTTCCCATTAGATACAGGAAGCGTAAATAGTAGACGAGCGAGAATCAGTACGTTTGTCCAATCAGAAGCATTAGGTGAATGGAAGAGTTTCCACCAGACTACCTGGTAACTGGTACTAGAGAGAGAGATAAACTGAATTGCATACTGCAGTAGATCACAGAATTCATCACCAACATTAGCAACTACAGCACCTGCTGACTCAAGTGGAACCTTGAATTTTGAAGTAAGTCGAGCAATTGCTTCGATATAACTAGGAGTAGACTCTGTGCCAGCCTCATTCTCTTCATCAGCCAGCTTCTGCCAGCCTTGGGTAGCAAGAAATAGAATCACATCCCGCACAAACTCTAGATCTGTCCATTCCAAACGAGATTTGAGATAGGTAGTAACTGAAGTGCAGTACTCGTCAAAATGGGCTTGATAGTAACGCTCAGCTTCATGGAGGTTTCTCAGAATGTGTTGCTGGTAAAAGTTGCTGCCATCTTTTTGAGTGATGTTCTTCAGAGTGGCTGAATAATTTGGCCATTGCTGTAGGGACTTGGAACTAAGTTTGGCCAATTCTTGAACAGTGCGAAGAAGACTTGTAAATGCTCCCAGGATATCCAAACTGTCTTGCTGAAGAATTTTGCTAAATATAGCACATGGTGAGAGAAGATCACAAAAAAAGCACATCCTAGAATGTACTTTGCATTGCTCCACTTTAAACTATATCCACAAAGCTTTGTTCTGTCAACAGACTTGACTGACGAGTCTTCAGATAAGGCTATCAAATGACTCGAATATGCACCATAATATTTGGACAGAATGCGCTTCATAGCGGATAGCTTGTGTGACACCCATCGGGACCCACTTGCTCTGACTGGCTTAGTTCCGGAATCCTCAAATTGAATAAATTGCTGGAGATCTTTGATGACTTCCTCCAACTCCCTACATTTCTTTGGAGATTTCTCGTAGATGTAATAAAGGCGGAGGAGCATGTCATCTATAAGGTCAAATGAAGTGCCTTTCAGGGCATCCTTCACAGAGAGCTCTAAGCGATGGGCCAAACACCAACTCCAATAAAGCCACGGAACCTGCTTTTCCACCAACCCTTTCAGCCCACCCGCAGCAACATTGGCAGACGCACCATCAGTCCCGATCCCAATTAACATCTTGCACTGCTCAGCATCAATAGCTTGAATTCCAAGTCTGCCCAGGCTACTTTCAAGGCAATCAAACAGACCCTGTGCATCAACCTTCTTTGGACGATCAACCGCAAAGTAGCTCATATCGGTGTGGACCATTTCATCCTCGTGATCCACATCACACCATAACACGAGAAACATTTCGTCATCAATATTTCCAGTGTCAGTCGAACCATCCATGAGAATTGAAAAAAATTGGGCTTTAGCCAGTTTCTCAACCAGCTGCTCTCTTTTTGACTCAGCTATGAAATGACAGAACGTTTTGCCAGCATTTTGATTTCGGTAGGCTGTTCCCACGTCTACGCCATGCTTGGCTTCCAGCTGGCAAAGAGCAGGATAATTGGGAAAGGGTAATCGTTGGGTAGCGATAAAATGAGCAATATCAAATTTTATTCTGAGTGTGTTCTTGTCACTCTCAGAGATTTGTTGTAAAGCTTTCGCTATTGGGGCATAAGTGCTGGCATCAAGGCCTTTAGACCTAGCCTGACTCTGTTTGAGTAACAACATTGCATGAGCATGCTGATCTGATTTTGAATGGTCCTTGATATTGCTGGTTCTAACAGATAATGCTCCTGATATCCACTTGTCACTATAGTTCCTTCTACCGGCAATTTTAGATTGGAACTGGGTGCATACCTTACACGTTAGCTTTTCAACGGTTTTCTTGCCAGCAGTGCCACTTGTCTCGCATTCCAGCCAAGAAAGTGTGTTACAATCTTTGTCCATTTCCGTCCTCCACTTGTTGTAAGTAGACAAGCTAACTTTGCGCCGCTTGGCCTCAAAAGAGTCGCTGTCTGAGCTGAATCGCTTCATAGTCTGGGCAAAACAGTGTACAGTAAGTAACAAAAATATTTTATAGCCAAGCGCGAGTTAAAGCTCACCAAAATATCTCTGTTCTCCTGTTTACAAAACAGCCAGCAAAATAGCACTCTCTGCATGCACTGTGTACTGTCCACGTGATAAATTGCTGAGTCATGCAACCCATGTAATTGAATTATCACATGGGTTGCACGTGCAAAATCACATGACAGTGCAATTTGCCAAGTTGACAGTAATAGTGCTATTGTTATTTTGCTGGCTGTTTTGTAAAACAAGAGAACAGAGATATTTTGATGAGCTTTAACTCTCGCGCTAGGCTATAAAGATTTTCTTGTTGTTTACTGTACTGTTTTGCCCTAAAATGTGGCTTTTGCACCCCCAGTCAATCGCTAACAGAATGCTAGGCCATTATGGCAGAACAAGTAGCATTATGGGCGGTCAAGCAAGGCCATTGCTCGGAAAATGACCGAAGGCCGGCTGTTATTTATAGCTCTGAAATTAAATTATTCACCAATACTATGCATTATGTGTGCTATCTTCCTTGATAACCATTAGCTAGTGGTGCATCCACCAGGGAAATACCCACCCTGTGTGTGCATGTAGTGATAACCAAAGTACTATATGTATGTAACCATCTATTGTTTACAGATCACATGTACTACACTACTGGTATGTATGTTTACATGTACTGTGAATGTGCACGTGCCATTCATAAAAGGACTTGTTCACCTACATGGATGGTCTGCTACGAATTTTCCTGCTGATGTGTATAATGCACGTTATACTTGAAAGCCTGAGTGCCTACCTAGCCTAGTAGTGTCCTTTATTCCTCCTAAATGCTGTGGTTATTACATTTCTGTAAGTTTCTTCTTTACTATGAGAGCAGTAACCATTATGTATCGCAAACAGGTATCGTCATGGTGCTTCTTGGTACAAGCTTTCTACCTGTTAGTTACCTAATTTATCTTACAGCAACTCCAACAACTGAAAAAAATTCCATGTGGCCATGCATTGTAAATTTCGATTCTGATAAAATTTGATGTATGATCTATTTTCTTGATATTTTAGTAGCTCTACTTCTTTGATTGATATATGCACTGTTGAGCTGACATAAATAACTTCATTTTTGATGCTAATAATCACTTAAACTTCTGCCTGTACGTAGCAACAAGAAATTAGTTACTGTATGTATACCGTATAGCGGGAGGGAGCTACCAGAGCATAGAGATATAGAAAACTTAGTGGTAGCATCCAAGGCAGCATCTTTACAGCCAACTGGATTTACGTTGCCATGCCCTCCTACCAACACATGCATCACCATCTCTAGGATCGAGTGAATCTCGAAGGCTTTTTCAACAGTCAATGAAAATGGGATACGTCGATATGTTTACCGACAAGATGCTACTCTATGGCAGCGCTGGAGTGGGGAAAACGTGTACACTGAAAATCGTTGCTGGTGAAAAGCCTCCTGATGTTCGAGACAGCACTCCCGTAGCCACACGCCCAGTGACAATGTACCAGCTACAAAAGCTTGCTAGCAAATGGCGCAAATACGTGTCCAAGGACAAAATGAACCTCTGTGCCAGGATCTCGAAAACAACACTAGGACGAGAGATAATTGAAGCTCTTAGGAAGTCACAATCCGAAGAAGAAGTAGCTGCCCAACAGACTCCTGGCCAAGAAGTGGAGGTAGATGGTGGAAGCGAGCAGAAGACATCAACAACAGCAACTCATCAACAATCGGCAATGGATGCTACCCGAAAACATGAAAATCCCACTCAAAAAGCGCAACGATTAACAGCTTTATCGCGAAATTCAGTTGACTCTCACGTGCTCCAAGTTATTCACGATGTGCTTGATGAGATGTTCCAGCTGATTGACGAGTGTCCCGAGACAGAAGAACCTCTCACCTTTATTCACAAGCTCCTGGTGTCCGACTGTGGTGGCCAGCCTCAATTCCATGAAATATTGCCCATATTTTTGAGAAGGATGTCGTTGATAGTATTTGTTTTCAAGCTTTCCGAAAGCTTCTCCAGTCGTCCGATGATCGAGTATTACGAAGACGGCAAAGCATTGGGCACTCCCTATGAGTCTCACCACACAACAGAGCAGCTCATCAAGGAAGGCCTCCAGTCACTTCACACTCACCGGTCGAGCAAAGGTGCAGGTAAAGATGGTGAAGCTCCACAAATAGTTATGGTCGGGACCCACAAGGATGAAGAAAGTAAATGCGATGAATCGAGAGAAACGAAAGACCAGAAGCTGAGAGAAATGCTGCTGCCAACGTTCGAAAAGGAGATCATCTACTATAAGCCAGGAGAAAATAAAGTGCTCTTTCCCATGAATGCCAAGTGTCCTGGTGTTGAAGAGGAGGATATGGCTCAAGCCATTGTCTCCAGGTTCTCCACAGAGAACAGATCAGATGCGAAACAGCTTCCACTGCAGTGGCTAGGTTTCGAAATAATGCTTGAAGAAATCACTCAACGACTTAAGCGTGGAATTCTGAGCAGGAGTGAGTGTCTTGAAGTTGCCTATAGACTTCACCTTGACGAGAGTGCAGTTGATGCAGCTCTGTTCTACCTTGATGAGCTGTCACTGGTCTTCTACTATCCCGACATTCTTCCCGAGATAGTCTTCACCAACCCTCAGGTGCTTCTTGACAAAATTTCAGAGCTTGTGAAAGTTCATCATGACAATCTTAAGATCGGTTCAGGAGAAGATTGGCAGAAATTTTTCTGTCACGCTCTAGTCACAGTTGAGTTTCTTCGAGAACCGACATTCAAAAAGCATTATGTTCCAGGTATGTTTGAGCCCAAGCATCTAGCCATCTTATACCGAAAGCTTCTTATCTTTGCTAATTTCTCTGATGAACATATATTTTTTGTTCCATGCCTTCTACGAATGCTTGGTAGCAATGAGATTGCCAAACATCGTCTTCCTTTTGATTCCTTAGTAGCTCCCCTAGTTCTTCACTTCCCTGATGGCCCTCCACGTCGTGGCATCTTCTGTGCTCTTATTTCTTTCTTTACCTCACCAGAGAATCACTACCCTGGTCCTTGGAAGCTGAAGAAGAGTGCCAGGTCGGTCACTCCAACCTGCCTACATCGAAATTGCATCCAATTCGTAGTTCCTGGATTCAAAACAGCCTGTTCTATCACATTGATCGACACCTTGCTTCACTTTGAGGTTCATTTCAATGTGAAATCGGAAGAAGACCCATCTAACTTTTGTCCAGTCATTAAGCAAGCACTCATTGCTGGCTTAAGAAAAGCTACCCTTGTCCTTGGCTACACCGATTCCACACCATCTTTAGTTCTCCTTTGTCCTTGTGGTGCAGGAGATTCTCATCCAGCTACTTTTGGAGATAAGCTCTGGATTTGCAGTTTGGACAAAGGAGTTGGGGAAAAGTTATCATCAAATCAGTTGTTCTGGTTGAAAGAACAAACAGCAGCAACTGGTATGTGTAATGAGTTGTATTCATAAGTCTCAGCTTTGTGGAAGTTTAATTTATATACAATGTTCATTCTTGTACCTTAGGTTGTCTTGGCCCAAATGATTTAAGGAGAGTCGAGCGCATTCTATGGGATGCTCGTATGCGGTGGTACAACCTGGGACTGGCACTTGACATCAGCCCAGACACTCTGGACTCCATTGAACTAGCTAATTCAGGGAAACCTGATCGCTGTTTCAGAGCCATGCTCACCAAGTGGCTGAGAGAACACCAACAACCAACTTGGAATGCATTAGCCGAGGCCGTTAGGTCTCCTTCAGTTGGACTGAGTCATCTAGCTGAAGAAATACAGCGTCAGCCAACCTCTTCCACTAATGAGAAGGAAAAGTTAACGTCTGAAGTTGGTATGTTCCCACTTCATGTACACACTCGTACCTATATGTACAATCATGTACTGGAGTGTATTAGGAAGAGTACATAACTGCACACGTTTTGCGGTTAATTTCAAATGGTTTAAAATAGCAATACATGGCCCTTATATAGGGACACAGTTCCTTTAAGGCTAGGCTGACACAAGTAGAAGTAGAAGTACAGTATTTCTTCTAAAAATTCGGCATGAAAATAATAATATTGCTTTACCTTCGCCAAATTTTTAGAGGTTAATATTCAATGTTCTGTCTGCGTACGCATTCCATTCCTATTTATAGCATATACGCAAGACGACCTTTGCCGAAAAATTAGAGACTATATTCAATCATTCGGTAAAGGGTACCGAATAATTAGAAGGGCCGAATTTTTAGAAGAAATACGGTAGGTAGGATGATGCCGCTATTTCACAGCATAGGCCTTGCTCACCCAAACCACAAGTACTGTGACAGGCTATAGGTAAATAAATCCACATGTATCCCCCTGGCGACGCCACTGAGTACATGTATTCCAAATTGAAAGAGCCAGGCTCTCAGTTTGGCCTTGGCATAATTTTTGACATCCTTGAGTACAGTATCTTACAATGAGCTGGAGAATGGTGTAGTCTTCCATCTGCATATACGCACTGTACTAATGGGCACTCTTGCACAGGGAGGTGCAATAGACTAAACATAGTCTATATTAGCCTCGTACCCAGGCTCTTCAAGAGGAGGAGGAAAAAGGGCCTGGTACACACTGCGCGCGCATGCACTGGGTTTCCATAGCAACCGGTCACGTTACCATTCGCGGGTTCTGCATGACATACAGTTTTATGGACGATAAACGGAGAGTATACGATAGTATCTGATTACCCCAAATTTTTCTGGGGCTCCCCGGCGCACGTGCGTGCAATGTGCACCTGTACCAGGCCTTTTCTCCTCCTCTTGAAGGCCCTGGGTACGACACAAGTCTAAAAGTATACCGTAGAATCCCGCAATTATGCCCCCCTTTGTGCATGCTAGCATTGGGCGAAAGCGGGGGCTTATACGCGGGATGTAAACATTGCCGTGTGACAACCATTACTGACCGTCGAATGCCACGTGGGCGCACAATCTCTGTACTTTCTCTGGCTGTTTTATGGGCAAAACTCGAGAAAAACGATAAAGTAAGGCATAATAATTATGACACAAATAGCTACTTTGTTAGTTTTTTTACTTGGCTTATGGTTTGTAATATCTGAAATTTATTGTCAGGGAGGCGGGGGGTGGTGGGGGCTTATACATGAGACAAAACTACCTATGCAGGAACTTGAGCTAAAAATGTAGGGGGGCTTGTGCGCAAGGGGGGGGGGCGTAATTGCGGGATTCTACGGTATATGGTTTGTGAGCATGAACTGTCAGTAGATGATCATGCATGCATACTAACCACATTATTCTATGATTGTGATATTAAACATACTTGTTAGACTAATGTAATTTATTTATCGAAGTCATCTGGCCAGGCTACCCTATGGCCATCTATATGTATACAAGTATAAAAACAATTAAATAAAATCAAAGGATGAAGTAGGGATGGCAGTGCCAAAGAGTATACAAACAAGATTTGTAGGGATAACGTATCACACCCACTATACATCCCTTTGCTTGCTTTTCTCAATGATTAGTAACACACACTTCTGATTCAGTATATAAACTATCGCTATATTTATTGATCCATGGTTTACGGTATTGATTTTCCATTCCTGCATGTGCCCCTAATATTATAATAGTATTACGCAGGGTTGCATACAGGATTTTTTTCTGGGGGGGGGGGGGGGGGGGGGATCTCACGGATGACTTACTTTTATGTGTGTGTATGCACCGCTGCCATGCATATACTAGTAAATAAGTCACACAATAATGCTGTGATAACAAATGATGTCTTCTTGTTTGTGTATGTAATCATATTATTTGTGCTATATACAGGGTTTTGCAGAATCTTTGCAACAGTCAGGCTAGCTGGTTTGTTTCTTCCAAATAAGGTAGCAACTGGGAAGTACCCATTTGTTTATACAGCTACACCAAAGTACACGCTTGTCAGCCTTATTGGAATGTGCACGTGCTATGCACACGCATATAGTACATACATGCTAATATGCACATATTAGAAGCGCGCGTACAGTACAGTCAGCTGATCAGTGTGCGCTACCTCGTGGCTCTCGTTTTGTGCTAAAGATGGAGCAAAATGCTTGGAATCCTGGGATGCCCTGGCCATCTCCACTACTCTACCAACAGTCTGCTGCAGCTCCTACGCACTATCATCTTCATAATTTACAGCATTTTGAAGGTACAAACATTTGCCTGCGTTTTCCACCACCTCAACACACTACGGGTGTTGGGGGCAACAGTAATCGTACCCAACAGACCTTGCTGTACGAACGTGGAAGCGGATCGGACAGCGATGATGATTCTGGAAGCTACAATTACCTAGTTAAAATTATTAACCCGAAAAAGAAGAGTGATTACATCGTGAGAATGTGGCATGGTGTGTCAGAAGCATTCAAAACCCCCACTATGTTGAGAGAAAAGCTTCGCGAAGCCTTTCCTCATGATATTCCCTCTACTACTGAGTTTCAGATAGGTTACCTCAAAGGAAATACCAAACGCTGGATTGTAGAGGAGAGGGATTTGAGGGCTATGTACAATTCATTTGATGACGGATCAAAAATCACTTTGTGGTGTGACGGTCGTAGCGAAATTGCTGATGCCGGCAGATCAGAGGGTGAGTCGGCTTCCAAGAAGAGGAAAACAGATGTCCAGGATGTGCCATCGCTGTCTGTCACAGCAGATGATGATGAAGTCTATAAGAAACTAAAGGCAAAGCATCCTGATATGGCTAATCCAAAGCTGAGATTTTGGGCCAAGCTCATCAGCAGGGGACGATATGATGACTATGATAACATACCTCCTATTCCTCTCTTGCAAGATGGCTCCTCAAGTAGTAAAAAGAACAAAAAGAGCAATCTGTCAGATGCACTGGTTGACGCAGCAGTGGCTTTTGCACAGTCGTGTCGATTGTCCCATGTGACCAGTGAATCACCAAAGAGAGCCACCACTTCCACTGGGATTTCATCGAAGCTGTCACCAATGAAATATGCCCAGTTGCGCCGTAGCAGCTTGGAAGACCTGAAGACGCTCAAGAGCTTGTACAAAGAAAATGTCATCTCTGAGAGTGAATTTGCAGATGAAAAGGAGCGCATTTTGAGCACCCTCAAGTCGCTTCAGTGAGGAATTACATTGTACAACATAACATGCATAGCTAGCAACTTTGATTTGAATTGTTGATGTGCAAATAGTTAATCATAACCAGGATGTTGTACCCATTCTTTACAATTGTTGGCAGTTATTGATGTGAATGCATGCAGTACAAAAGATTCTGTATCAATAATGTCTAGTAGGCATTCATTAAATTAGCTTTCAAGGCTGACTTCACTTTTGAAAACGCTTCTTCAATGGGATTGAGGTCCGGACTATAGGGAGGCAGGAATTGCACAAGTGCGCCTGTGGACTCTATAAGATCAACCACTCCACCTGCATTATCCAGTACTACAATGCTCCGAGGATTCACCCCATCAAATGGCTGCAACTGAGGAAGGAGAGAATGGCGAATGAAGTGCTTGAACTTATATCACCTGTCACTGAACCTGTGTAGGTGACACAGTCTAGAATTCCATCAGTGGACATAGATGCTATAGCTGAAACACGTTGTCCACGCACAAGGAGCTTCTTTGAGACAGCAGGTCTACCCCGTAAACTATATCCAAATCTCCTTAGACAATTCCTTCTGTCTGCACCTGTTTCATCCACGAATACCAGCATTTCAGGGTGGCCAATGGAAGACTTGCATGTCATGGAGATACTCTGCTCTCTGTACTTCACTCCTTTATTTGGCTACCATTACCATCTTCTGCCTTGTGATGTTGGAGGTCTGCAGAAATCTCCAAATGGTGCTGGTGTCTACATCAGTTCCAGTCTCTTGAATGAGAGTCTGCTGGATCTCACGTAGATATGTCTCAGGCTTCTCAACAACAGTTTCCAGAATAATGATTTTGTCTATCTCTGTTAAAACTGCTGTTCCAGTGTTTGGAGGATACTTCCTCTCTTCCACACTTCCAGAAGCATTGAATAGTGATGGAGTTCTACTTACTGTGGATGGATCAACACACAAGTTTTGTGCTACTTTTCGACGTGACTTATGCAAAAACTCCACCTGGTACACCATCCTCCATCTGAGATAACTGGAATAACCTTTGGTTCGGTTAGGCTCACAAGACATTTTGAACTACACGCTGTAAATTCAAAATTGTGTGCATGCACGCTATATGCCTGCTACTATTTGTGCGTGCTGAAGCATGTTAATTGTAGTACAGCTGCTATGGTAATTAGTGGTGAGCTTAAAGTCTGGAGGTTACTCATCTATATATGACCACATGTTTACATTCATCCATCAGGCCAGGGAACACTCCTGATGGTGCAAAGATTCTACAAAACCCTGTACATAATATTATATTATATTATTATGGAATTCTTGGAGGGAGGGGGGAACTCAGGCTGGAGGGGGGAAACCCAGTGCGCCCCCCCCCCCCCCCCCTGTATGCAACCCTGTTATGTGTGTGCACAGGCACTCAAAAAGCAAGCGTAGGGATGTATAGTGGGTGTGGTACGTTATCCCTGCGAATCTTGTTTGTGTATTGTTTGGCACTGCCATCCCTACTTCATCCTTTGATTTTATTCAATTGTTTGTTACTGTCCTTTTTTTATTGCCCTCGGAGTGGCTCATGGTTGTCATTACTTTCATCAATGAAACTATACATACCATGATGACCTGATATTATTGTTTGCCTATTCATTGTTATTAAATGCATATAACTAGCTACAACTTCTTTTCCTGGACCTATAGCTACATCCAACCATGCTCCAACAATAATACAATATAGGAAAGTAGGTACACCTGGACCACTGATTCAGCATGTTTGTGTGATACTAGCCTTTGTGTCAGGTCTGACCTATTGTACCTATGTCTGATTTGCTCTAATCTGCCCCCCTTAAATGCAAACACCTCGCTATTGCTCGTGTTTGGCATGTATTGCCTCCACTAGCTGCACATTTTCATACTATATACAACGAAAAATATTTTTCAGAGTGACAATTTTCTTATATAGCCTGTGTCTTAACCTGGAGGGCATAAAATATGCACTCTCCTACAAGTTCAGAAGACTCACGATTGGTCAGAATTGTTGTACCGTATGCACAAACGAGGTTGCCAGGGCCTAGCCCTGGGTCATAGAGATGCATTCTCAAGCTTGAGCGAACGGTGCAAGTCCTGTGCGTTTTGGCAAGCCTGCTCGGCAGGCCAGCGAACCTCGAGCAAAGCGAGAAGCGATGTCTGCTCTTTGTCATGGTCTGGTGGTAGATTTGAAGTTTGAGCATAGTGAGAACGTCGCCATTATACTTGGCCTGCAGTGAGAGGTGTGGTCTACACAATAATAGCATAGGTTCAAAGTTTGGTGCTGCGATGTCTGCTCTTTGTGATGATCTGGTGGTAGATTGGACGTTTGAGCAGAGTGAGAACGTCGCCATTACACTTGGCCTGCAATGAGGGGTGTGGTCTACACAATAATAGCATACGTTCGATGTTCGATGCTACTTTCATCTGCGCATGCACACTGTACTAATTGGCACTCGATTGCACATAGCATGCATGCTATTAGTAGTGTTCAGTCACATATCTCATGATTGCCTCATTCCCCCAGGATCTGTATGGCAGGGTTAGTCGTCAGGGTCTGCATGGGGGTCGAAATATTTCGGGGTCCAAATATCACATGACAGGACATTATTATTAATTCATGCTAACATTAGCATCATGGCCCAGAGCCCCTCCCCTATAGCCCTCATAGTGGAATCATGGACTGATGTACTTTGCCTGCTTATGAAATGGAGGGGCCACATATTTTGTTAATTGGAGGGGGTGTGTTTGTGGAAGTACCTAAAGTGATTTCGTGACCTACATGTAGGATTAAATTTTACGCAGAAGGCTGATGTGTGCGTACGTGCATGCGTATGTGCGTGCGTGCGCACTCACTGCTTTGTGACCACACCCATAATATGCAGGATTTACAAATTCCAGATACAATGAAGGAAGGAATCAAGGTAAAAGTGTGCTCCCTTCACTCCACCAAACATACTCCTCCATTTCGCTAAGCATGACTACCCCCTCCATTCCACTGAATGTGTCCCTTTCACTCCATCAAACTTGCCTTCTCCTCCACTCCACCAATTAAGGTTATGGGTGACAGTTCGCCCACCCACGGGCACTTCCCATAGTGAGTAATGGAGCATACCAAGACAAACCACAAATGAAAACAGTGTGTCAAGTTTTGCTTAGATGGCTTCTCTTTGACCATAAGGAAGCAGACATTTGGGAAGTGGTGGAGTTGGTGTAAATTTGAAGGCCACCTGTCAGAAAGCAGCTGGACAGCTGTGTTGACGACCTGGTCCGCCATTACGCTTGGTGTAAATTACCTTCATTTGTGTAGCTTTCCCTCTGTGGAGGCTCTATAAATTTGGGAACCAACTCCAGCACTGGAATAAATTAAGTACTTCATAAATAAGCAGTAGAAAGTACACTAGAAGCCTTTATCTATTTAAAACTTGACGCAAGAGATCGAGATAACGGCAGTCACAGCCCGACTTTCACGATGGGAAGGTCACTTCAATATTATGACAGCTGCTTTTATCACCATGTTAGCTATATTTTCGTTTTCGTTTCAGCTTCATACATGTAGCTGCTTCCCTTGTGGAGATACAAATGTAGTTGCTACTCTCAAAAATTTCTTGATGCAAACTGCCACCGATAACCTTAAACATACATGTACCACAGTTTATTGTTAGTGGGGTGACAAGACAGAGAGATGCACAATGCATAATATTATATATACACAATGTACACTTTAACTGCAAACATAAACTGTACATGACAGGGATGCATGATACTGAAAATGAAACAAGTAAAGATAGTCACTTCCACCACACACCTCTCATAATATTTTGGATTCTTTCCTATCCTATCAAGCATGTAGAAGTTTATGTATGTACTGGCATACTTGTTACTGCTGTGGTAGTACAGTTGCAGGAGAGGAGAGGCCTTGCAAACATGTTTGCTGTTAACTTCTCATCCATCACTTTGTCCTTGGCACCCTCAAGATCTACAGTACCGATCACAGGTAATTTGACGAATGAGTGTGAGTAGCAAGGAGGGTTGACTCGCATGGCCTGGATGTTTACGTGCAGATACAAAAGGCGCCCTCGACGCGCAAGCGTGAGTGCTCACACACTCATGCATATCCATATGCACTTAAGAGTACGTATAGGGCGTGGTCCGATTATTGCACTGACAAGATAATGGTGGCAAGATCGAGACAACAGGCAGTTTATGCGCTTATTGTACTCTTTGATGAACACTGGTGAGTTTACTGAGCAAAGAGAGGTGATTAAGAGATTCGCTAGGTATAGATAAGCTTCCTATTCTCTGTATTTTTCATGCCGAGTCTCAAATACTCGTGAACGTGAGCACTGTCACCCACCAAGGCACGAGAAAGCCTTAGCAAGCTTGCTGAGAAAAAGAGGCAGTAAAACTATACTTAGCTCACAAACTAGCTAGATTTTTTTTGCGGTTGAGTCTTGAATACTTGCATGTGCCCGCGCGAGCGCATGCACTCAAAACAGGTACCAGGTACATGCGGTTGCCGGAAATTGACTCGCCAGCAGGTGCATGTGTCACTCGCACTCGTTTGTCAAATTACCTGTGAGCGGTACTGTATGACCAAGTCACGGCCAAGGGGGATGCTTGTGGGTTCATCTGTACCCACCCTTTGTTTACTAATACCGATATGAGAGATAAATATAGTGCCAATTAAAATTAGGCACCATAACCTTTCCTCTTATATACATGTAGAGGGGGCATGTTTTATGGAACCATGGACTGGTGTATTTTACCTGTTTATGAAATGGAGGGGCCACATATTTGTTAATTGGAGGGGGTGTGTTTCGTGAAGTGCAGTAGTGATTTGGTGATCTATGATTAAAGTTCATGCAGAAGACTAATGAAGATCTGCACATGTGTGCGCAGTCACTGCTTTGAGATCATGCCCACAAATGTGCAGGGTGTACAAATTCCGGATACAATGAAGGAAAGAATCACAGTATAAGCCACTCCACCAAACATAGCCTTTTATTTCACTAAGCATAGCTACCCAAGTCTCGCAAGCCAGACCCTCACACTCTACAGCATTTTAGTTCATTCAGGAAAAACACGCGGAGGGAGGGCCTGGCCCACTGCCTATGCCTGTTTGGATCCAGCCAGACAAGATATTGTCTGGCCAATCAGTTTCATGGAAAATATGATTATGTCACGTTAAATTTTTACCCCACGTATCGCTAGTGAACGGCGAGGTTATTGGAAGCTGACTTACTGTTTGGGCATATTTTCTACTATTGAAAAAGTACTGTCGCTTGTTCAATTTGTTTCTTGTGCTTCCATGGCTATAGCTACCGTTTTCGAGCAAGATTTTGAACTACATCTTGCAGTTGCGGGTCATGCATCGAAATGTTACGATGTTATGCAATCATCGATCCAAACGGGCATAGGTAGTTGGCCGGACCCTTGCCTCACGTGCTTATCCTGACAGAACTAAATACTGCAGAGTGTGAGGGTCTGACTTGTAAAACTATAGCTAGCTACCCCTCCACTCCACCAAATGTGCCCCTTTCACTCCATCAAACTTGTCGACCAATTAAGGTTATGGGTGACAGTTCGCCCATGCACAGGCATTTCCCATAGTGAGTAATGGACCATACCAAGACAAACCACAAATGAATACGGTGCATCAAGTTTCGCCAGATGGCTTCTCTTTGACCATAAGGAAGTGTTTAGCTTATTACTCAGACATCTGGGCAGGACTGGAGTTGGTGTAAAATTAATTTGAAGATCATCTGTCAGAAAGCAGCTAGCCAGCCATGTTGACAACCTGGTCTGCCATTATGCTTGGCATAAATTACTTTCGTTTGTGTAGCTTCCCTCTGTGGAGGCTCTATTAACTTGGGAACCAACTCCAGCCAAGTGGCCGAGAAAAGACGGCCATTGGTTTAAATGGACGGAAAATGGCAGATGGCCAACCGTTGTTTTCAGTTTTCATCCCTGTGTAGTAGGGCAAGCCTGAGCAGCTATCAGGAGGAGCAGACAGTAGACGAGAAAACCCATCAAAATTGAACTCACTGGCAGATGTATACAATATTAAATGCCTACACATGCACCACTCACATTTGAATGCAGTAGAATTAACTCCCCTAGTTTTCAAGTTTTGAATCTAATAATGAAGCATTATCCTTATTCGGGGCGAGCCTGAGCGAGCCCTGAATACACGAGAGACAGGAAGCGATTTTATATGTATATGTATATATATATATATATACTTGTATACATGTATGTTTGCAGGGTGATCATTTCAGTGAGGAGAGAGATAAAATTTTGAATGCGTAAGGTAATGGTCATCATGCGCATGTGCCCACACTGCACTATGTGCACACGAGACAACTCAGGCCTGTACAGTGTAGGTAAAAAGGCATAAAACTGGAAAGGTGAGTGCTGTACCACTCTAGGTCCACGATTAACATCACTTCCCTGAGCATGAAAGTGACCGCTTGTCCCCTCAGGGCCTGGCTACAGGTACTTGGACTCATGATGGTCATGGCATGTACAGTAGACTACTAAATATAGTATAGGTGATCAACATTGTTGGACTATATATTAGCAGTCTATTGTGGTAGATTCTCAGGCATAGCTATTGCATGGGGTACCAACCCCATGTGCATGCCTGTATATGCTTTCAAAGAAATCTTATATCTTATGACTTTCATGAAGGCTCACCCCGCACAGATGATTTTATATAACTATGAACCCTTGACCATCTCCCCAGTAGCTGCATAGTGTAATGGTGCATGTGGTAAAAGGTCGTCAATAGAATGCGTACACATCGATCGATGCTCGCCCCAGAAATCATGGAGATGGCGTCTAAGATCGACTCTCAACCTTGATAGCGACAAGTTTCGATGCTTCAATCACAGAGACGAACTCGATAGCACAGTATTCCTTCCGAACTTCAGGTTGGTCACGCTGCTGCAGTCGCGCACGGGCCAGCCCCTTGTGACAATGATGCGTGCTATATATAGCGCAAGGCTAGCTTTATTTATCCACGGCATTACGTAAGCCAAGAAGAAAACACGTGAAGTTCAACCAATAGTATACTTCTCAGATAAAGTAGCGCTCAGCTTGTAATCTATTCGCTGGATACACGCGTAAGATACTATACATATTTACTGATTTTCAAGTCCCAGAAAGGCTCCAGCGAGGCCCTGGATTTTTTCATAATTACCTCATAGGTTGCATCATAATTTCATCATAGATTACACCACAATTACCTCATAACCACAGAAAAGTAAATTGCTACTGGGGAGATAATGTAGCTAATTAAGTTATCTAACAATTTGTGTGCATAATTATATAGATCCTGTTAATGATGCTGTAAAACGAGTCCGATTAGGAAAATATAGCAATAGTCAAAAGTGGACGAGGCAAAGCCGAATCTAATTTTGCTGTAACTATTTGTGAGTCTTAACTGACAGGATAGAGAGTAACCTTGCCAACAACTCTATCATGAATTACTGTATATATTTGAATAGAAGCCACACCCCGATTAGTAGCTGCCCTCAAATAGTAGCCGCACATGGAGCTCTATGAAAGAAATAGTAGCCGCACGCATGTGGAAACATAATTGGGTGGGTGTGGCAACGATCGTGAGCCATGAACAATTGTTAATTCAAGGCAAAAACATGGCAGAAAATGTCACTATTAATTTTGAAAATCAGTCATGAAAACCTAGTCTATCCTGTCCATGTCACCAATAGGTATCACTCCAAATTAATAAAAGCTGCCCTCCAGCAAGGTTGAAATTAATAGTATATAGCCGCGGCTCAAAATGAGAGTACAATTACATGTATGAACTGTGTCCCAGGCAATAATTCAAGTACAACAATAAGGATTATAATCTGTACTCAAATATATAAGGGAAAGTATAGGGCAAATAAATAACTATACGATTACTATGGTGCCCCTGGTAAGTGCCCATGAGCGCTTAAACATAACTCACAATTTTGGACCGTATGAGCGCTTAATACCTGGGATTGAAATTTCGTACATTTGTATAGAAGCTGCTACAGTGGCTCCTTGAAACGCAGTACATGGGCGCTTACCTGGGACACTACAGTATGTAATAAATGAATGGTGCCAATTCAATTGCACCATAAACTTCCCCGCTTATATCGTGTATATAGAGAAGGCATGTTTTATGGAACCATGGGTGTGTTTTGCCTGTTTTTGAAGTGGAGGGGGCAGCATATTTTGTTAACTGGAGGGGGTATGTTTCGTGAAGTGTAGAAGTGATTTGGTGACCTATGGTTTGCGCAAGTGTAGGAATGTATAGTGAATGTGATTGCCCCTACAAATCTTATTTGTATACATTTTGACCCTACCATCCCTACTTCATCATTCAATTTTATTTACTTGTATCATTGTTAGCATCATGGCCCAGATCCCTCCCCCTAGCCCTCATGATGATAGCTAATGGCTGTAGATCTATTAATTTTTAGGATGATGTCATATGCATGCAGTGAGCCTTTGCTCACAGCATTGATAGAGGGAGAGGATTGAGTTACCCCCTGTTCATGATATGGTGAGCTTGTAGTTTAACAGCAACAAAATTGTACATAATATGTAGCATAAATTAAGTCATTACTCAACCACCTTTATTATTACCCAACATCTATGTATAGCTACTATACAATAGTTAGAGACCGAGTCCAAGGTCTCTACAGATTTTAAAAGACCTGAAGGGCCAAGGCTGTATATAGCATCCCGAACGAAGCGAGGGTGCTACTAAGGGCCTGAGGGCATAGAGACCATTGGACGAGGTCTCTAACTGATTTAGAATATAGCAACTGTAACCATGACATTTATCCTGGGACTAGGCTACTGTTGCACTATGCGTCTTTCTTTGCCCTAGGCTATACTTGTAGGTCTATATGAGAAATAGAGACCTCCGAGTGACTAATCAGATCATAGTATTTGTTACAACTACATATATATTCTAAGTGGTGGCTGTGGTCGCCCTGGTGCCCAGATTATAGCGCTGTTATACAGTAGATATTATAGCGCTCTCTAGGGTACTGATGCCTTATAGTGATCTCATTCAAAGGCTTTTTTAAGGCCCTTAGTAGCACTCTAGGTCGTTCTGCTTAGCTTATAAGTCCCTCCCCTACAAGTTCAAGCCATTGAGAGAAGCGGATAATAATTGTATATTGAACTTTGACCCGTAATACAAACATATTATGGGAAACACACAGTACACGTGGGTGGCAACACGCCAATTTCCCGTACATGTCTCACATGATCACCATATATATGCAGTGCAGTGTTGAAACGTTAAACCATGGTTGAACGTGGAGCACTGTTCATTCGCACAGAGGCCAAGGTGAGTTGCTGCTGTCAGTACTTCGGCTTCATTTATAGTTGCCCGAGTTAGGGAAATGATCCAAGGTGCCGCTGCATGCACTTACCATACTTAGCTATATGTCTTTAATAGTCTTTGGTGCCTGAAATAGCTGCCATCGCCAAAACTAACCAGTCCCTTCTCAGCTTAGCCGCTTGAGCTACTAAAGCTCCAATACAGAATAGACTTTAATATATGATGAATACCTTATTGCCATAGCAGAACGACGATACCTTGAAAATTAATTACCACTCCTTTATATTTATTGCTCATGACAGGGTTTATTTCAGGATTTTGCTCCGGGGGGGGGGGGGGGGGGGGGGGGGGGCAAATGCTTAGTGTCCAAATATTAGCGGGGGCAAGTGTAAAGAATCAGCACAGTGCGTGCGTAAGCATGCCCATCTAAGGGGGTCTGGGGGCATACTCCCCCAGAAAAATTTTTAATTTTACAACCCCTGAGATTGCTTCTGAGAGCATATAATATGATGATGATGACAACGTTTTAGCTACCATTTTGTTATATTATTCAGCTACATCTCTCTCTCTCTCTCTCTCTTTCTCTCTAGTAATTTCTAAATTTCTAGGGGGGGGGGGCAAACAAGTTTCCAGGGGGGGCATAAGCCCCCCCCCCCCCCCCCCCCCCTGGAATAAACCGTGGCTCATGTTTTACTCTCATAACAATACGTGGCAATGAACTCGTGATATGTGACCGTCCACGAGAAAACAATGCATAATGCGCTGGATATCAATCTGAGATACAGGCCATCTATGGTGATAACTATCGATTTTCACTTTTTTGTATAGATCGATAGAGGAATCATTCCTCTGCACAAAAATCTGCTTCGTAGCTTCTAGAACGCTATACTTACTGAGTTATGGCTCGAAGAAGTCGGCCGTGTAGCTAACATTGGCCATCCATGATACGGAGCCGTTGCCATAGTTGCAGGTAGGCAAGCACGGCAGCTGCACAGAAAAAACTCTCCAGTCACTTCTTTCTTCGAATTTTTGTACTAATGATCTTTAGACACGCTTGTCTTCTTGTTCTTTTCCATCGAAACGTTGGCTGCTGCTCTTGTTCGAGCATTTTGGCAGCCAGCTAGTTCATTGACTTTGTGGGCGGGACCACGTATTTACCATAAACGGCGAGTATACGGACTTCTGCGTGCAACGTACGTAGCAATGTTCATTGCATTTTTTTGCAAAACTCGAGTATACGGGCGATCCAGGTATATTTTTGCTCATATCTCCATGACTACACGGGCTAGAGACTTCAAATTTGCTGGAGCAATAGTTCAAAGGTTGTAGTTGGTAATGGTGGCCTTAACTCAATTTTTTTCAGTGCATTATGCATGGTTTTCTCGTGGACGGTCACATGTTTCCCAGTACAGTATTGTCATTCTACTATGGTATGGCAATAATATTATAATATTATTATTGGTTGCCCATGGCCCACGTGCCACACACGGGTTGAGATCATGTGCATGTGAGATGTGATTATGGCTACTGCAGATCATACGTGTCCCATCTGTCTGCAAGTTCTCAGAGAGCCCTACCAAGTCACCTGCTGTGGGGTGAACTTCTGTAAGGAGTGTATTAATCGAGTCAAAGCTGCCAACGAGCCCTGCCCAGTGTGTAGGGAAAGAGATTTCTACTTCTTTCACGATAAACGATTGCAACGGGTACTGTATAACTCTCGAGTCGACTGTACGAACAAGAGCAAAGGCTGTGAGTGGACAGGAGAGCTGAGGGAACTTGACACTCACCTCAACTCGGACCCATTAGCTCTTGAAGGGTGCCCTTACACGCTCATCAAATGCCCCTTGGGCTGTGCTGAATATATACATCGGAAAGATGTAAACGATCATGCCGGAAGAGCTCATGCTATGGCTAGTGGAGTAAAGGGTCATGTTGGAGGTGATGGAGCACGGTTTACTATGAATAACTTTGAGGAGTACAAGAGAGACAATGATACCTGGTATTCGCCAGATTTCTACACCCATCATAACGGCTACAATATGTGCCTGCAAGTCCATGCCAATGGTAGTGCTTCTGGCCGAGGTACACACCTTTCAGTGTTTGTGTGTCTGATGCAAGGAAAATTCGATGACCAACTCAAGTGGCCATTCCAAGGAAATGTCACTATCGAGCTGGTGAATCAGGAGGAAGATAGAGATCATGTGATCAAAACATTTCATTCCAGAAAAACAGGCTGGCGTTGTGAGAGAGTTACAACCAAAGAGCGTATTAATAATGGATGGGGAACTGGCCAATTTCTGTCACATGCTGAACTACAGCCAAAATACCTGAAGAACAACTGCATTAAATTTTACGTCAAAAAAATAGACCTTTATTAATAGAAATTTTGACAATTATAATAACTGTTCTACTTATGTATTATTATTATTATACACTGTACATGTACATCTTTAAAAGTTGTTGAAATTTGAAATAAATTGTAGGGATGTCATGAGCCTCAGGGTGCAGAGCTGGATGTGGTGGTGTATGTATCCATAGTGTAGCAATTAATGTGCATGTACACAAAAGGACTTAAGAGATTTCAATTGCAAGATTCTGATGAATTGGAATGGGACTTTGTGTTGTAGACATGGAAGGTGATTCACTACTAATATTATTATTATTCATTTAAGGCCGGGTGTGTAGCACACTATATTACGTCCAGAGTCCCAATCAACAAATCGATTCGGCCTCGCGATGAGGTAATTATGATGAAATGATGAAACCTATGAGGTAATTGCTGTGAAACTGTTTCAAAATGTTTAGCGTGCATGAAAGGTTGTTGGGACCCAGAATTCGAACCTAGCGTATAGAGATCGTGGACTATCCGATGATACTATTATGGTGTTTCTCTCAGTTCGCTTTCTCTAGCGAGCTCTCTTTCAGGGCAGGGGGATTTCCCTATTCAGTCGAGCACATGGCAGGTGAAGGTCAACCGGCTCAAGCCGCACGCCCCGATATTGCGGCCTATTCATGAGGGTCTCTGGACATAGTCTCTAAGTTTTTCATTACGTCCAGAGTCCCAATGCAATCAACAAATCGATTCGGCCTCGCGATGAGGTAATTATGATGAGTAATCATGAAACCTATGATGAAATGAGGATGAAACCTATGATGAAATTGGGTGAAGACTGCTTCAAATGTTTAGCGCGCATGATAGGTTGTTGGGAATTCGAACCTAGCGTAGAAGAGATCGTGGACTATCCGATGATATCATTATGGCGTTTCTCTCAGTTTGCTTTCTCTAGCGAGCTCGCTTTCAGGGCAGGGGGATTTCCCTATTCAGTCAAGCACATGGCAGGTGAAGGTCAACCGGCTCAAGCCGCGCGCCCCAATAGTGTACGCGTATACGGAGCATGCGCAGTTTGTCAATATGTCCTAGTTCGAATTTATGGCGGCGTATTCGTAAGGGACTCTGGACGTAGTGTCTAAGTTTTTCATTATCTCCCCAGTAGCAATTTACTTTTCTGTGGTTATGAGGTAATTGTAGTGTAATCTATGATGAAATTATGATGCAACCTATGAGGTAATTATGAAAAAAATCTAGGGCCTCGTTGGAGCCTTTCTGGGACTTGAAAATCAGTAAATATGTAGAGTATCTTACGCATGTATCCAGCGACAAGCTGAGCGCTACTTTCTCTGAGAAGTACTGTTGGTTGAACTTTACGTGTTTTCTTGGCTTATGTAATGCCGTGGATAAATAAAGCTAGCCTTGCGCTATATATAGCACGCATCACTGTCACAAGGGACTGGCCCGCGCGCGACTGCAGCAGCGTGACCAACCTGAAGTTCGGAAGGAATACTGTGCTGTCGAGTTCGTCTCTGTGATTGAAGCATCGAAACTTGTCGCTATCAAGATTGAGAGTCGATCTTAGAGGCCATCTCCATGATTTCTGGGGCGAGCATCGATCGATGAGTACGCATTCTATTGACGACTTTTTACCACATGCACCATTACACTATGCAGCTACTGGGGAGATGGTCAAGGGTTCATATACTAGGAAACACATGCATTCACTAACAACCTCCATAGTCCAAGGTCATGATCAGTACAAGGGAATTCGATAAAACTTAATATGGGTGGCACATATGTATTATCATAGTATTATTAGGACAAGAGTCATTGACTATATAATATAGTATTATTCTCTTTAAATGTTACCTAGGTAACAATAATTATTCTCCAATATAGATTAACATGAATATTACAGTCTCAACTAGGTTCTTGCGTTGGTATACACGATCTTCAGGCCGGGCCAATATAAGGTTGTGCCTGCCATAATAATATTATATTATATTATAATTGACTTGTTAGATGTGCTCTAGTGCAATACACTTTCCTTTTCATAAAATTTTCATACAAACAAAACCATGTTTCACAGAAATAATAAAGTATAATTGTAACTATACACAACATGCTGACAAACAGATCAAATCGTTGGCATAAAGAAGCGAAGTTTAATTTGACAAACAAGTTGTGGCACCTATACTGGTCTACAATACTGGGGTATAGCACGTCAAAATACTCACCAATGCATCTGTATAAAAATTATATGGAGCTATGCCTAAACAATATTATAATGTAATTTCAATGAAAGTATTTTGTAAACTAAATTGCCTGTTCGTAGCTCAATCTGTTCTTCCCTCAGTATCACCATCCTAATTGTAATAATTATTTACTTCCTTGTATCAGGTTATTAATGATTATTGTATCATGCATGTATTAACTATTATTTCCTGTCCTTGATTTCTGTAGGGCATTGCGCCTTAGCGCAACCGGCCCCATTGTCTTTAGCGCCCTTGCGCATACGGACTCTTTGTTTTGTGTTTCTCATATGTATGTACTGTATGTATGTATCTATCTGGCATTGCCATATCTTGAGTCTCAATAATAATATTCTTATATGCTGAGATCGCCACCTAACTAAGCGTGCAGCTCGGTCGCTATAGGAACTAACAAACCTTACAATTGGCGACGAGGATCATGGCAGATGAAAGTGGCGACGGTACGGGTGCCGGGAGTGGCACTGGGGACCCTAGCTCTACTGCTGCAGCTACCGCGGCTACTGCGCCCACCGTTCGGGTAGCAGGAGTCATCGGGGTCGTAGCTCCCTTCAACGGTAAAGAGGAGTGGATCGACTATGCAGAGCGACTGGAACATTATTTCATCGCGAACGACATACTTGATGTCGCTAAAAAGAGAGCAATTTTGCTCAATGCAGCAGGAGCGTCTACCTATCGTTTGATCAAAACCCTGGCACTACCTGGAGTACCCAAAGACCTCACGTTTGAACAGATTGTTGAGAAGGTCACTGCTCACTACAACCCCAAACCGTCGGTGATTATCAAACGCTTTGAATTCAATACGAGAGTTCAAAAGGAAGGGGAGTCCGTAGCCGAATTTGTAGCGGCTCTTCGAAAGATTACGGAGCATTGTGAGTTCGGTACGTTTCTGGACGACTTTTTACGCGATCGTCTAGTGTGTGGAGTGCTCGACAAGAAAGTTCAGCACCGTTTCCTCCAAGAATCTAAACTCACCTACAAGCAAGCATTCGACATGGCTATAGCGGCAGAAGCAGCCCGCAAGGATGCGAAGCGACTCCAAGAACACAGGGAGGAAACACGTTCGGGGGAAACACGACCCCCTGAGACCGAGGAGAAACCGACTCCTGTCAATCGAGTGACAAAGAACGCACCTCGAACCGATGGCCGTGGCAAAACCGAATGCCACAGGTGTGGTGGAAAGCACCCAGCAGCTCGCTGTAAATTTAAGGATTACGAGTGCCACTTCTGCAAGAAAAAGGGCCATTTAGCTGCCGTTTGCAGAAAGAAAAAGAGAGTTGCAGCGAGGAGCGAGCCTAAACGTGAACAGGCCCACCACATCACAGATAACTCGGACGACAATGATGATGATAACGACGACGAGTACAACTTGTATCGAGTCAGTAGTGGTTCGACAAAGCCACTGCTCGTAACCGTGAAATTGAACAGTGTCGATATGGAAATGGAAATTGATACGGGAGCGTCAGTCTCCATAATGAGCGAGGAGAAGTTTCAGCAGTTCCGAGGGAGCACCTCTGTTACACTCCAGCCGTCCAAAGCAAAATTGTTCACTTACACAGGAGAAGCTATTGGAGTTCTTGGTTCCACAGAAGTGACAGTGGAGCACAATCAGCAGGTTGCTACCCTACCTTTGATCGTGACGAAGGGTACGGGACCATGTCTACTTGGCCGAAACTGGCTAGCCAAGCTACGATTGGACTGGCAGCAAATATTCTCCGTCAGGACTGGTCGCACGTTACAGACGGTACTCGACAAGTATCCCGATGTCTTCAAGGACGACTTGGGGACAGTAAAAGGGCTCAAGGCGAAAATTCACGTTGATCCGAAGGCCACGCCCTTGTACCACAAAGCGAGATCAGTTCCCCTGGCGCTAAGGGAGAAAATTGAGACAGAGTTGGATCGGCTCCAAGCACAAGGCATCATAGAGCCCGTGCAGTTTTCGGAGTGGGCGGCTCCGATTGTCCCCGTCATCAAGAGCGACGGAAGTGTCAGAATCTGCGGTGATTATAAAGTTACCGTTAACAGGGTGGCCAAGCTTGACAAGTATCCTCTTCCGCTCATCGACGATCTGTTTGCCTCGTTGGCAGGAGGCAAGCGATTTACTACGCTTGACCTTTCCCATGCTTATCAGCAAATCGAGTTGGACGACGAGTCTCGACAGTACGTCACAATCAGCACCCATAAAGGATTATTCCGTTACAATCGGTTACCGTTCGGAGTGGCGTCAGCCCCCTCAATTTTCCAGAGGACGATGGAAAACCTGCTCCAAGGCATCCAAGGTGTCTGCGTCTATATAGACGACATTCTAATCTCGGGTCGTACCGATGAAGAGCACCTGGAGCATCTCGATGAAGTTCTCCGCCGACTAGCAGAAGCGGGGATGCGACTAAAGAAAAAGAAGTGTGCTTACCTACTCTCAGCAGTGGACTATCTAGGCCACGTGATCAACGCTGAAGGCCTACGCACATCAGATTCCAAGGTTGCAGGGATTGTGAAGGCTCCTGCTCCTCGAGATGTTTCAGAGTTGAGATCCTTCCTGGGACTCGTAAATTATTACGGAAAGTTTCTCCCAGACCTTGCAAACACACTCTCACCCTTGTATGCATTGCTGCAAAAGAAAAAGAAGTGGTTATGGGGTGCCAACGAAGAGGAAGCCTTCCAGGCAGTAAAAAAGTTGCTACAATCGTCTCGCGTACTGGTTCATTTCGACCCCAGTCTACCTCTCATTCTATCTTGTGATGCGTCTCCGTATGGGTTGGGAGCGGTGTTATCCCACAAGATGCCAAATGGAGAGGAAAGACCTGTGGGATTTGCATCTCGTACACTGACAGCTACTGAGCTGAAGTACTCACAGTTGGACAAGGAGGCTCTCGCGATCGTTTTCGGAGTCAAAAAGTACCATTCGTACCTCTACGGTCGACAGTTTGTGTTGAAAACCGACCACAAGCCCCTAACACACATCTTTAAGGAGACTCGAGCTATTCCTACTCTCGCATCGGGCAGGATCCAACGCTGGGCATTGATCTTGAGTGCCTATAGCTACACGATTCAGTACAAACCTGGCAAAGAAAACTCGAATGCGGATGCATTGAGTCGGCTCCCTGCACCAGGATCAAAGAAGGAACCACCGAGACCTCCCGAAGTCGTGCACTTAATGGAGTACCTTGACTCTTCGCCGGTGTCAAGTGCACAGATCCGAACGTGGACCGATCAGGATCCGTTGTTGTCGAAAGTTAAGAGATGGATTCTTTCAGGATGGCCAGACTCCACCCCGAGTGAGGAAGAAGAGCTCAAACCATTTTCAAGGAGGAGGTATGAGCTAAGTATAGAAGATGGGTGTATATTGTGGGGGAGTAGGGTAATTGTGCCTCAAAAAGGGAGACCCAGAGTTTTGAAAATGCTTCACGAAGCTCACCCAGGTATCAGCCGCATGAAAGGGCTTGCTAGGGGTTATGTCTGGTGGCCAGGTATCGATGAGGAGCTTGAAAAGTGTATTAAGTCTTGTGAGACATGTCAAGTCAATAGGAAATCCCCACCAGCAGCACCGATGCATGCGTGGTCCTGGCCCAACAAGCCGTGGTCAAGGGTGCACATAGATTACGCTGGGCCATTCATGGGGAAGATGTTTCTGGTGATCATTGACGCCCATTCGAAGTGGATGGAGGTCCACAAGACAGTCTCTAGCTCATCTACTGCTACTATCGGTTTACTCAGAACCACGTTTGCGACACTAGGCCTGCCTGAGGTGATTATTTCAGATAACGCAGCCAACTTCACGTCCGAGGAATTTTCAGAATTTCTGAAGCGCAACGGAGTGAGACATGTCCGAACCCCTCCATATCACCCCGCCTCAAATGGCCTCGCAGAGCGAGTGGTTCAGTCGTTCAAGGAGGGAATGAAGAAGCTAAAAGATGGCTCAATTGACACTAAGTTGGCTCGCTTTCTTTTTAAGTACAGAATGACGCCTCAAAGTAGTACAGGCATCTCTCCCGCTGAACTCATGTTTGGTCGTCGTCTGCGAACACAATTCGATCATTTACATCCCGATATGAGCAAGAAAGCACGTGATGCTCAACTTCGACAAGCCAAGGGGCACGATGTTCGAACAAAGTCGAGAGAATTTAATGTTGGAGATCTAGTGTATGCAAGGAACTACAGTCCTGGTCAAATGTGGTTACCTGGAGAAATAGTGGAGAAGCAGGGATCCACCTTGTACACTGTGTTATTGACAGATGGCCGGAGAGTTAGGAAACACACGGATCAGTTGATGACTCGAGTAAGGCCAGCTGAAACTGCTCGTACTGAGAGTAATGCGAGTAATGGACCAGAAGAGTGTGATCCAGTTGAGTATCCAACTGTAGTTTCGCCTACTGAGACTGTTCCGAGTGCAGAGACAGGGGATAGAGATACTCTGCCTGAAAGTGAAACACTATCTCCTGATCCTGAGCCAGAACCGAATCTGGACTTGACTGCTAATGGTGCTCACAACACTGAACCTGAACAGGAGCAATCTGCACCTCCTGAGATACGACGTTCTAGTCGATCTAGACAACCTCCTACGAGGTATGGTGATTACCGTACTTATTGAACTGAACAGTTAAGTTTTGTTTTAATGATTTGTGTTCATTTAAGAGGGAGGAATTGTAATAATTATTTACTTCCTTGTATCAGGTTATTAATGATTATTGTATCATGCATGTATTAACTATTATTTCCTGTCCTTGATTTCTGTAGGGCATTGCGCCTTAGCGCAACCGGCCCCATTGTCTTTAGCGCCCTTGCGCATACGGACTCTTTGTTTTGTGTTTCTCATATGTATGTACTGTATGTATGTATCTATCTGGCATTGCCATATCTTGAGTCTCAATAATAATATTCTTATGCTGAGATCGCCACCTAACTAAGCGTGCAGCTCGGTCGCTATAGGAACTAACAAACCTTACACTAATGATCAAGATCAGACAGATTATTCAAAGGACTTTATTAGTCAATTTGGGATGCAAGCAATTGCAGAATGCCAAAGCTAACAAGGACCAATATTATTCAATCATTGAACTAGAGCTCTGTAGAGCACATACCCCGCGCGCACATTGCGCAATCTTAGACTATAGATTTACTTTCAGTACATGGCTGTAAGTTTGTGAACTTCAGAGAAGTAATGGAAATGCTGCCATAGATAATAGATGATTGTACTGGGGGTTCCGGTGACACTTGAAAAAGCGCTCTCGACACCCAGACCTAGCCCAGACTAGGAAGATATGAATTTCTATCAGATTCTATATTTGTTGTAACAATAGTAGTATAGCTATCTTACATTATGATTGGTTCCATAGGTCAGTCACTATAGATATCATGAGCATTATTTTAGACTTACATTGATGACCTTTACCACTCACACACTTAACAGTTGTGCGCATGTGCAAAGCACAATTGGTATGCATATGCATTGAGTAGGCACTGTCGATAGACGTGGCCAACAAAAAGGCACTATTTGTGACGCTCGTGGATCGTATCCCTCGATTTGACGCACACTAAAGCCAGCTTTTCGCCGAATTTGATTGATTCATTGTGCTTACGAGTTACTTAGATGCCTATATCTCGAGATATGGCGATTTTTGTGCTAACGACGACAACAACAACGATGACACAACCGATTACTTTACCCCTTGCGCATGCGCGCGGGGTAATAATATTGGTCCGCAATTGTTTGCATCCCAAATTGATTAATAAAGTCCTTTGAATAATCTGTCTGATCTTGATCATGGTGGTCTAGCACAATTTGGCTGCTATCAATACGGACATGAGGAGAGAATGTTAAACACTATGATTAGTTTCTGTCATGGGCAGTGCTCCCCTCGTGCATAGCATCATGACCTTAAGCCTTGATAGCACCTTAGTCTCTTGACAAGGATACCAGATATATACCAGTAAGGGCATATGTCAATTAGACTACTCCCAAAATTTTATAGATGGCTTAGTCTCGTTCCCAGACCCCACTCTCGAGGAGGGAAAAGGGGTCTGGTGAATTTGGACACAATCCTTGGGCCAGGGAAAGAAATATGAGCGCTCCCTGAATGAGATTGCAGCTTTAGCATAGTCATATGACTCACCAACTGCTGCAGTAATGCACAGTGAGTGCCATTGCCTGCTATCAAGAGTAAATGTTATTTACTCTTGCTGCTATATAAATTTGCAGCCGCACCCATGATCAATCAGATCCAAGGTTTGTTTCTCTACTGCAGTGTCGGCACGCACTGACCGAGCTGGCCAAACCAAGGAAATGGTCCAGATCCCTCTCCCTTTTTTTGGGGTGGGGTCTAGGCATGAGACTATAGATGGTGCCATGGGTTCACAAGTACAGTACAGCTGGAAATTTTTGGCAGGAAAGATAAATTCTCGCCAATTTTGCCATCTCTTCTCATTAGTGAATCCTTTATCTCATTGTTGTCCTATGTTAATGATTACATTAAAGATATGGCAACACTCTTTCCACAATCTAAAGGTACATTTACATAATATTATCTGTACATGCTACAGACTCTTAATTTGGTACTTTATGAGCTCTGACAGCTAGCTTTGGTTTAAACTTACATTATTACGTAGGGAACTCTATGTCGACGTCGACCTCTTCACCTAGTTCAAGTCTAGAGGTAGGTTTTATAGGGATATCATCCTTTGAGTTAGGGGCGGGTGAAGTTTGACCAGGCAGGTTGGTGACCCATTTCTGCATATAATAGTGATGGTGTATGATAATATGTATACAGCATGCATAGCGTGATGTATACTGTTCCTTGCCATTTTTTACAGTGGGATGCGATATGAGACTATACCGTACTTCATCTACATGTTAAGTATGGGGGAAAAATTTTTCAATTTTGAAAAACGCGTGCTTTTCTGGTAAAGGTCCATATTATATTATACACGTTGTGAGAATTAGTAAAATGCTAATTTCTTATGTTAAATTGGATCATACGTTGTATTTGATTAACTACGCTATTCCGCCGGGCCACCACCAAAACCACAGCACAGTACACAAATTTTCTGAAGGAGGTACTCCAATCTGAGACGATCATTGCTAGTTAACTCATCTATCTAAATGCGCTTCAAAACCCTCACCTATATGACAAGATTACATAGTACTGTCATAGAAGCTTTCTTCTGTGCAGCTGCTACATGTACACTTGCCCAATTACAAATATGAGTTAGACACTGAAGCCAAGGGATCTACAGGATTTAGAATACTAAAGACACTGATATAAAATCCCAAAGGCGAAGCCTGAGGGTTTTATAAGTGTCTGAAGTATTCTAAAGACTGTAGATCCCATTGACTGATGTGTCTAACTTGTTTAGACTCTAGCATGCTGTTGCTTAGCAATTTCTTGTATGTTGTTGTCTAAAGGACTAGCTTTCTAAGTAGAGGGGTTCTAAGTAACTTAGAACCCTTGTTTTTAACCAATCAAATTACAGCATTTGTGATAACTAGAGTCTAATGGTAACTATACATATACCTGTAAATAGATCCATGGCAACTAGTCCAAATTGAAGGATGAAGTAGGGATGGCAGGATCAAAAAGTACACAAACAATACTTGTAAGGGATAAGCATCTGCTATACATCCCTTCGCTTGGTTTTCTCGATTATTATATATGCACCTATTAATGTTGACGTGTTTGTCGAGTGCGGCATGTGGGAGACATTTACTTTAATTGTGCCCTGGTTGTCACAATGATTCAGGATAGTCAGTTTTGATTCAGTTGCATTATTTTTGCACCCCACAAAAAAGCAAGCGTAGGGATGTATAGCAGATGCTTATCCCTTACAAATCTTGTTTGTGTACTTTTTGATCCTGCCATCCCTACTTCATCCTTCAATTTTATTGTTTTTTTATACTTCTTTTTTTAGTATTTATCAATGCCATCTTTCATGGTTTGCTCTTTCAACTCTCCAGTGTAATTAAGCATCTAGTAGATAGGAGGTACCGAAATTCGCGCGTGTGCGCAAAGTCTTAGCCACGCCCTTCAAGGTGGCTGACAAACTTCGGGAGGCTGGTTGAGGCTGCCCAGGTAGCGGTGTGTCCGTCTTCCATTTATACTGACTGCTGAGGAGCTACGTAGTTCACTATATAGCGCTCAGCTCACACTGGCCTAGTTAACTAAGCTATAGCGGGAGAGCCTGGCGCCTAGAACTAAGCGCGAGTATCTAGTATCTGATATGAGCCTGCTAGCCGGCTACATTGTAGCCGTATCGCGCGATTGCATGGGCCGCGCCCCTGATCATAGTCACATGATTTCACCATGGCAACACATTCCGAGCATGCGCATTACATGACAAAATGGCGTATCAGACACACCCATTAGTTAACACGCCATACACACCCACCATCACGTTTAACCGTCGAGATAACGCCAAACTAACGAGTCATGGACCTGTGTGCTACAAAATAGAGTGGATTTATACGAGAACTAAAGTGAGTGGTCCAGACAGTCTTGAGTTAGCCCTGGTAATGAAAAAGAAAGAAGAAAGATTGACAAATGGCCTATTTTTGAACATCTGGTTCTGGCATGTACAATTGTTTTGATGAATGATCTTGGTCTTATTAGATGCACAATTTGCTGGAGATTCTGATTTTGACACTTAGAAATTTCACAAAGTTACCTATTTTGAAATATTTGGGTATTTGTAATGTATTACATATAATTATGACTTTCCGAAAATATCTTATAAGGAGTATATATAGCCTGTTCGATACTCTTTTCAAAATTGACCAATGAGAGAGCTCGATTCAAATGGTACATTATGAGCGTGGCCTTAAGTGCAAGCTAACGCAAGCACAAACAGATCACAATATAAAACGAGCGTTCATAAAGAATCTAGCATAAAACTCATGAAAAAACGCCACTATTCTTCTCAGTTCTAAGAAAATCAAATTGGATTAGTCACGTGCGGACGGCTGCAAGTCACGTTGCTCGCCAGAAACATATTACACGGGGTATATAGCACATTTGATACCCTCTTCCCCTCCTTATTATCTACTCTTGCTATTTCTAAACAGAGTGCTCTCATTGGTCAATTTTTACATTCCTGGCGTGTGAGTTTCCAGTATTTTATGATCTCTGATAACTGGCTCGAGATCCAGTTTAACTTACCATTTCTATAGATCTAGAGGAAGCTTTAGATTGCAAATGTATCTGCAATGACATAAATTTTACAGAAGATGATAATAATCATGGTGTGTATAACAATATATTAAGTAAAGTGCACCGTTATCAACATTATGATGATATTGCATATGGCCGCATTTCAGGGATGTCTGCAAGGAGGGACCTCATATTGCACAATGTGGCAGAATTTGGAGGCTAGGGGACATTGATAATAAGTTTAATTTCTCTGCAGCTGCCACCCTTGAAAATTATAGTTGCATGATATTGTACAGGCTACATTTCAGATGATGCGTAATACACAGTGAATTGATACGGACTTGATCCAGAAAAGATTCAAGACGATGGCATTTTCGATTGGGAGAATGACGTACATGTACCACCAGTGAATGATTCTGAAAGTATTAGCATACCAAAGCTAGAGTGCTGGCAACAATTAATGCACTGGACCTACTTAAAAAATTCTAGGTGACAGGAAATCAACCTCATGCAGGGCTGGGACATGCCTGTGCTCCCCACCCTTTAAATAAATCCGTACATATCAAGTGTACAGCAAACAGGATGATGATAGCTACAGTAGCTACTCACTTGCAGTTCTTCAAACATCGTCCGTAGAAGTCTCTGCATGAAATCAAGCATAAATGCTGAAATCAATCAATTCATTACTCTAGCTTACATTATATAATGTTACATATACAGTAGGAGGCATAAAAACGGTGACGTTTCATTTCCGTATCATTCTGTCTAAATGGAATATGTCCTGTGCCGTTCGCTGTTCAATTCCCATTTTGCACGTGCAAGCGATCCAATTAACATATTGGGCGTGTCTTACCAACGTGTCAAGGAGTCCGAGCTAGCTTATTCGCTCGTGGACCTAGAATCGATGCTTTTACACTGCCACTATCTTGTAAACTTCGCTGGGACACTATGCTGCTGCCGCTCTTGAGTGTGTTTTGTGATTGCCGCTCGACTGCGAGAAACTTTTTTGCTATCGTCGATCGATCCACCTCGGATCGCTGATCGATTCAAATCACCTCTACAACTAGCAGATTGACTGAAGTAGTGCTCTTTTCGGCTTTCATGGACTCCTCTGGCATGTAGTTAGAGATAGCTATGGTTCGTGTAGTCAGTCACACCATTTGTCGCCTGCTCCGCCTCCCGTTCAATTCCAATTTTCTGTTGAACGGAATGGGCATGCGTTTCTGTTTAAATGGAATAGGACGGGATGGAAATGTCACCGCTTTTATGCCTCCTACTGTATAGTATGTATAAACTGTAACAATAGGAAAGCTCACTTCAACAATTTCAGGTTTTGTGTTGTCCATTATTTCTATCAATTCATCAAAGACTTCCTATGACAGAATGGCAAGTGTTATACACATCATCTCAGAGTTATAGCTACCGTAGAGAGATTTAGGCTCACCGCGTGTTCATTCTGCTCTGCTGCACGGATCAAACTGTCCATGGTGATATCAGTATCTTTGTCCTATAAGTAGGGATGGCCCAGACATGATATATTATATGTACAAAAACATTAATAATTCAGAGAAACTTAAGATTCTTCACTTCTCTTCTCACGCATGCAGGAATAAGCTAACCAATAATCTGACAATCAATATACTGACTATCCATGGATTTCTCCCACATGCATATCCAAGTACAAGGAGTGAGCTCACTTTGCTTGCTCACTCCTATATCTGTGTGCCGCATATTATTATGCATGTGCGATCGATGACACTTTACCTACAGTAGCGGTCAATAAAAAGTTAACGTTTCGTTTCCGTTCTACGATCGTTGAAAGATTCGTGCTTTCTAAAAAAATGAACCGGAAACGACCATGCGATTATTCGGAATACGGTACGATATGCACATGCAGTATGTAGCAAAGGTCACGACTGTTTTAACAGGAGGTGAGAACGTTTGGAGTTGTTAAAAAGCGGCTACTCGAACCAGACAGTCGTACTTCGGAACGATCGTGCTCTCTGATAATCATCGTCTTTCTGCTACAGCTGCGTTTTATTCTCTTTGATCATTGTGCTCTGCTAGTCATTCTTCTGCCACAGCTACCTCGGTCTACATCTTGTTTTGTCACTGACTGGCAATGGCATTACGAAAGAGACTCAAGGACCTTCAGGAGAAGAAGAGTAAGTATCTGGAGGGGTGGGCAAGAGTGTTTGTTAATATCCATCAGCCTTTACAGGCCATTATTGCATGAGCAGCTGTATTATCTTAGCTATACATATTACCAAGGGCAGTATGTGCGTGTACATATACATATACATGTAGGTTGGCAAACGTATGATCAACAACTTGTTATTACAGAACGCTTTTACCTGGTGTCCTGGCCCGAGGAGAGCTCATATAGTGTGGTGGCTGAAAGTAAGATTGTGAACGCAAAGGAATGCTCGGCTAGCCAAACCGTACAAATCAAGGAAGGATTGAAATGTTTTTCTGGAACAGTTGTGGCTGTTGGCAGCAAAGTGGATATTGAGAAGCAATTGAGTGAAATGGAAGGAAACAAGGAACAAGGTACATAATTACATATATGTACATATGAACAAATATAGTTTATATGTTGTTTTTACCGACTTGAGTGCATGTGCGTGCACTGTTACACTGTAGATGATATTATAATATTACGTACATTGTATGTCTAGATTCCGAGGAGGCTGATGCTGGTGTTGATGGGTGCTGGTGATGGTGATGATGCTGATAGTGGTGGTGTCAGGCGGAATACTAACAAAAAGCAGAGTACTGATGGTGCCAAATAGAAAGCTGACAAAAAACAAGGCAAGTTGTGTTGTCAAAACTTTAAGCACATGTACATGTAGTATATGTACATGTACATTTATTGTGTGATTGTTTTATAACTTATGTGTACACCTTCATGATCATAATCACACTACACTTTGTTTTATTATAAATGTAGTTAGGAAAAGGCCAAGAGAGAAATCTGGTAGTGGAGAAGCAGGTGGAACTGTGAAGCCTCCAAAGAAAAGACAAAAGCCCGAAGGTATGTTTGCCCCCTATACCACCTGTGTACCATAATATTATTGAATGTACATTAATTTTGTATTTTTTGCATATAAAATTTAAGCATTCAGATAGTCTCACACCACGAGTCAGATAGTGATCAAAGCACAGAGTCTGGCCGAGCTGTACAGCCAGAGAAAGAGGGGGGCCACAAATAACAGGCACAGAAGCAGAGCAGCACAGAGTCTGGCCGAGCTGTACAGCCAGAGAAAGAGATGGGCCACAAACAATAGGCACAGGAGCAGAGCAGCACAGAGTCTGGCCGAGCTGTACAGCCAGAGAAAGAGAGGGGCCACAAACAACAGGCACAGGAGCAGAGCAGCACGGAGTCTGGCTGAGCTGTATCGCCAGAGAAAGAGAGGGGCCACAAAGAAGTACAGCTAGAGAAAGATCTTGACCAGGAATACTTGTATGCTGGAGACAACTGCAATGATGACAGCATATCGGTGAATACGTTAACCTTAGAGATGGAGGTTCAGGAACTTATTGACCGAGTAACTATATTAGAGCAAGGCCATACTGCAGTTCATCCACCATCAGCCCAGCAACCGTTGGTGCTACCACATTCATCAGAAGAGCCAGCACCAACCCAGTCGTCACAGCTTCTACAGCCACTATCACCAATCAGCAATGAGAACCATGCAGTTGGTCTACAGTCTAACTCATCCCATCTCTCTCAACAGAATACACCGTATCGTCCTCCATTTCGGCCACTTAATTCGCAAGATCTTGGAACAGAGGCTCGAGCAACCTCGTGTCGAAGAGGGAAGCGTTCAAAGCCTCAAGAATGTCTACCATCATCTGCAATTGACCATACAAAACTTGTACCAGCTAAGGTGGTCATTGACAGAAACCCAAAGCTACTTTGTGAGAGTAAAGTATCAACACTAGCACTCAAACTAGCGAGAGAATCGTTCTTTGGTGAAGCTGTCATGCTTAAGTGTACTGTTGCAGATGACCGAGAACTCCCAGGCCTTCCGGAGCATGAAGTACAACTTCTGAAGAATCAGATATTGACTTTATTTCCTGGATACTGGAATTCTCCTATCGAGTTTGAGCCATTGTGGACCAAGTGCACTGAGTCTATCGGGCAGGGATGCAAAAGACTTCGTAGGGACGCTAAGTGATAGTGTACACTCAAAGTTAAGCACATAATGTCTACATGTACATAATGTAATGATATTTTTTTCCTAGCCATGTTGGTCTAGTTAGGTTTGTATATGTACATTGTGGCATGAGTAAAATTAATGTAGGTAAACACAATAGTGTAACATAATCCATACATCTCCAGTTCAAGGTAAAGGTTGTAATTAACAAAATAGCACATAATATACATCAGAAATAATATTAATAATCTGTTGCAGCTCCCTCTAATTCTATGACTTTAGGCAAGACATTTTTCAGATGCCCTATGTACTTTAAACACTTAGCTATATCTACAGTTCTCCAAAATCGTATTATTCCTTCAATTAGTTGGTCCTTAGTTGTCGGCTTGGCTTCCCTGCGAATGAATTCCTTGAGCTCATGCCAGAGGTTTTCAATAGGATTGAGATCTGGTGACTCGGCTAGGGTCTTCCACCAATTGATGGAATTGTCCTTCATCCAATCGGCAGCGTATCCAGACGTGTGCTTCGGGTCGTTATCTTGCATAAATCTGTGCTCTTCAGGAAAAACATCGGTGATGAATGGTACAAGCGTGCCCTCGAGGATGCTCACAAATAGCTCCTTCATGATCCCTTCAAAAATGCATATTCCAGTCCTTCCTTTCTTCGATATACCGGCCCACACGTGCACCTTAGTTGGGTGTTTGGGTCTAAAAGGGATATACAATCATGTATATTATTGGGTACACAAGAAACTATTTTACTTGCCTATGATATTATGTACTGTACTACTATTAAGCTTTGGAGTGCACATGCTCTATGTACGTGTACATGTACATGTACCCTGTCAGGTACCTGGGTTTTGGACGAGGGGCCTCTCCTCGCTTTCGGCAGGCAAATCGTCGATGGCTCTCCATTTGTACAGTGCACTCGTCGCTCCAAATAACGTCATCAAAAGAATCGTGAAGGTGGTTTCTTGCCCAAGCCAGTCACTTTCCCTTGTTCACCTCGCGAATCAGTTGACAATAGGCGCTGCCTCGAAAGGTCCAGCCCAAAGCCGTCCGGCATCTGAGGATTGTTCTCAGGCTGATTGAATAGCCTTTCTCGATCAATAGCCGGTGCAATTGGTGAGCTGTCGTTTCGTTGTCAAGCCTCATTTGTTCTTCTACTATTTGCTTGATCTCGGCTGTTACTTTAGACGGTCTTCCCGAGCCAACTCTTCTCCCCATCGAACCCGTTGCACAGTAATGCTTCAAAAACTTGTAGATACCGACTCTCGAACACTTCAACTTTTCCTTTTCTAGCTCCTTCGCGATGGTAGGAGGCTTGAGCCCTAGCGATGCAAAATGGAGAATACGTTGCTTCTTTTAGGTACTGAACACCATCGTTTTCACACTTCGAATGAATTTTTAATCATTGTAGGTTGGGCTATTGGACTGACGCGTACGAGCGTACACGCATGCGCATACCGTTCTATGTTACGTCAGTCAGTACGTATTAACATGATATGTGCCACGCGAGCTAAGCACACTATCGTTTTTATGCAGACGAAGGAGAAGAACAGACGGTGACAAAACGATTTCGTTGCTACGCTCGAATGATCGTGGGAATGGTACGAAACGTTAACTTTTTATTGACCGCTACTGTACATAATATTTGTGCGCATGAGCAAGCTAGCACACATGGACATCCTGTCTGATCATATGACTTTGTCAATCACCTAGCTCAAGAACTTTGTTAGCTGTCTTGCAGCTTTGCTCGCAAGGGGTCCCAAGACAAGATGCTTAGAATAGAATTGCCTCCTTCTGGAAAGCACCTAAGGGCAATATTGACTCCAGAGTGTCACCCCTTTGCATTCTCCAGGTGGCCGCCATAATGTAAGTGTACAGTTCAGTCTAATTCTGCAGCTGATTTTAGTTGCTGCTGGGGCCATACCCAGCCGTATCAGTGGGCTGTCTGTTGTATCGCCCCAAGTCCAGCGATGCCTAGAAAGAAACGTTTTAGCTCGGGTGGAATTGCTTCCGGTCACCACCCACTCATACAGATGCACGCACGCACAGACAACTATAATCTTAATTACATCCCGAGTCCCAATTAGAAAAAAAAAATTCGGCCTTCGCTATGATGAAATGATGATGAAACCTATGATGAAACCTATGATGAAACCTATGATGTAATTGCTGTGAAACTGTTTCAAAATGTTTAGCGCGCATGAAAGGTTGTTGGGACCCAGAATTCGATCCTAGCGTAGAAGACATCGTGGACTATCGATGAGATAATATGGCGATTTTCTCAGTTCGCTTTCTTTGGCGAGCTCGCACTCGGGGGGATTTCCCTGTTCAGTCTAGCACATGGCAGGTGGAGGTCACGTCCGGGTCAACCGGCTAAAGCCGCGCGCCCCAATATACGCGTATACGGAGCATGCGCAGTTTGTCGATGTGTCCTAGTTCGAATTATAGCGGCGTACAGTAAGCGCGGTGCAATACTTATGAGGGACTCGGGATGTAGTCTCTAAGTTGTTCATTATCTCCCCAGTAGCAATTTACTTTTCTGTGGTTATGAGGTAATTATGGTGTAATTATGATGAAACCTATGGTGTAATCTATGAGGTAATTATGAGAAAATTCAGGGCCTCGCTGGAGCCTTTCTGGGACTTGAAAATCAGTAAATATGTAGAGTATCTTACGCGTGTATCCAGCGAATACATTACAAGCTGAACGCTACTTTCTCTGAGAAGTACTGTTGGTTGAACTTCACGTGTTTTCTTGGCTTACGTAATGCCGTGGATAAATAAAGCTAGCCTTGCGCTATATATAGCACGCATTGTCACAAGGGGCTGTCCCACGCGCAACTGCAGTAGCGTGACCAACCTGAAGTTCGGAAGGAATACTGTACTGTCGAGTTCGTCTCTGTGATTGAAGCATCGAAACTTGTCACTGTCAAGGCTGAGAGTCGATCTTAGACGCCATCTCCATGATTTCTGGGGCGAGCATCGATCGATGTGTACGCATTCTATTGACGACCTTTTACCACATGCACCACTACACTATGCAGCTACTGGGGAGATGGTCAAGGGTTCATATAATGATAGTGACAATTACATACTGAATCAGAGATACCTAGGATTCCCCGCATCTGGATCGATATCGATCAACTAGTGCATGATATTATTGAGAAAAGCAAGCATAGGGATGTATACTGAATGTGATAAGTTATCTATACAAATCTTGTTATACTGGTTGCAAGTTAATTGAGCTTAGTATTGAAACGTAGTTAAAGATCTGATTAACAGAACGTTTCGGACCGAAATCCTTCATCAGCTGTAATGATACAGTGAAAATGACCTGCACAACTGAACCTACTTAGCATATTAGTACTCTTATATACTATTGCATAATATGTGATGATGTAATCATGATGATGTCACTGATAAGTCAGGTGATTTGAAGTGTGCTCCAAATGGGGTTAATTTGAAATCCTTGGTCTAGGTTCATGGGCGAGTTTTCATCCTTGATATGAAGAGCTTCTTTGAACTTCCTCTTGTACAAGTTGGATTCTCGTTCGAGCACCTCCGCACTGTCCCACTGGATATCATGAAGGGTCTTGTTCGCGTGGACTGCAATTCCATTGTTCTGGTTGTTTATCTTGACTGCTCTTTTGTGCTCTTTGAGTCTCACATCCAGCGTTCTGCCGGTCTCACCAATGTAAGTATCACCACAGCTACATTGAACTCTGTATATCACTCCTTTGATTTTTTCTTCCTCAGTCCTATGCTGATTTTTTCTTCCTCAGTCCTATGCTATTTTTTCTTCCTCAGTCCTATGCTATTCTTCCTCAGTCCTGGAAAAAATCAAAGGAGTGATATACAGAGTTCAATGTAGCTGTGGTGATACTTACATTGGTGAGACCGGCAGAACGCTGGATGTGAGACTCAAAGAGCACAAAAGAGCAGTCAAGATAAACAACCAGAACAATGGAATTGCAGTCCACGCGAACAAGACCCTTCATGATATCCAGTGGGACAGTGCGGAGGTGCTCGAACGAGAATCCAACTTGTACAAGAGGAAGTTCAAAGAAGCTCTTCATATCAAGGATGAAAACTCGCCCATGAACCTAGACCAAGGATTTCAAATTAACCCCATTTGGAGCACACTTCAAATCACCTGACTTATCAGTGACATCATCATGATTACATCATCACATATTATGCAATAGTATATAAGAGTACTAATATGCTAAGTAGGTTCAGTTGTGCAGGTCATTTTCACTGTATCATTACAGCTGATGAAGGACTTCGGTCCGAAACGTTCTGTTAATCAGATCTTTAACTACGTTTCAATACTAAGCTCAATTAACTTGCAACCAGTATAACAGTTTTAACGTAGTAATGAGCCTCTATTCCATTATACAAATCTTGTTAGTGTACTTTATGGCACTGCTATCCCTACTTCATCCTTCAATTTTACTATACTATATACAACCAAAAACATTTCTCAGAGTGACAATTTTCTTATATAGTCCGTGTCCTAACCTGGAGGGCATAAAAGATGTGTTCTTCTACAAGTTCAGAAGACTCACAATTGGTCAGAATTGTTGTGCCGTGTGCACAAACGAGGTTGCCAGAGCCTAGGGGCCATAGAAATGCATTCTCGAGCTCGAGCGAGCAGTGCAAGCGCCGCGCGCTTTGACAGGCCTGCTCAGCAGGCCACTGAACTTCGAGCGAAGCGAGAGGCGATGTCTGCTCTTTGTCATGGTTTGGTGGTAGATTTGACGTTCGAGCAGAGTGAGAACGTTGCCATTTCATGGTGAGTTTGAGTGGCTTGCAATGAGGGGTGTGGTCTACACCATAATAGCATAGGTTCTGCTGGTTTTATCTGCGCATGCGCACTTGTACTAACTGGCACTTGATTGTACATAGCATGCTGTTAGTAGTGTTCAGTCACATTATCCCATGATTGTGACATCAAACATACTTGTTCAATTTATTTTATACATGACTATATACAATGAAAAATATTTTTCAGACCCGTGTCCTAACCTGGAGGGCATAAAAGATGCACTCTCCTACAAGTTTAGAAGGCTCTCGATTGGTCAGAATTGTTGTGCCGTGTGCAAAATCGAGCTTGCCAGGGCCTATAGGGACCATATCATAGAGATGCATTCTTGAGCTCAGGCAAGCGGCGGCCTGCTCAGCAGGCCTCCGAGTCTCGAGCAAAGTGAGAGCGAGGTCGCTATTACAAGTGAGTTTGAGCATTGCAGCTGCTCTTGGCCTGCAGTGAGGGGTGTGGTCTATACCATAATAGCGTAGGTTCGAGTTTGGTGCTGCTTTCATCTGCACATGCACACTGTACTGAGCATGCTGTTTGTAGTGTTCAGCCTCTTTATCCCATGATTGTGACATCGAACATACTTGTTCGAATAAACACTCATCTTAGATTAAAGGCATTGACAATTTCCGCCTATATGGTATTACAGCTGTATACCTGGTTATTAATTTTAATAATCTGAAATTGTAACTTTGGGATTACAGACCTCGATCCATACAGATTCAACAACAATTGACGTATGTTTAGTTCCAGAGACTTATATGAATGTACATATGACTGAAAGTTCATATTGCAACATTAATATCCCAACCACAAACACACAAAGCTACATGTGTAGGAGTTAGTGAAGCTAGCTCACCTTGAATAATACATACATTTGTTGGTAGTTGCTTAGCAACTAAAGTTTTTATAGGCAATTTGCCGGCTATGGAAAGGGCTTGGGTCATCATAAAGTAGGCCAATGATGAACAGAGGTCAACTACCAACAAAATAATTATCTGCCAGTAATTGGGGTGCATTCGACCATGCATCTCATGCACCCCAATTACTGGCAGATAACTATTATGTACACAAGCTATGCTTCAATACATGTACAGTAGCGGTCAAAATAAAGTTGACGTTTCCGTTCCGTTCAACGCTGTTCTATGGGCGCTTGCACACGCGTATTAATTTCCGCATTGCAGACCATTTCCGTTTGCTAAGCGCCCGTGCGCGCGGGCCCATACCGTTTCATGGCCTTTTCCATTTCCGTGCGCGTGCACTGGGTAAGCAGTTTTGTGGTTGCACTCACACTCAAGTTGAACAGCTGTGCTGTACGTGTGACTTGGGGATTCCCTAAACACTGGAAGATCGACTGTTGGACTGTTACGTGGCTCTCAGTGTTGTGCCTAGAAGGATCATCAGCTGGAGTGCTTGTCTACAATCTGAAGTCCCAACTGTAGCCAACAAGGTGTTGAAATTGAAGTGCTAAACTCTTTGAACCAGGACTCAAGCTATCAAATTTGAAGTGGTACTCTTTCAAGTTGGCAGGTACATCCATATACAGTCACAACTTTCCTACATGTAGCTACCCTCTGTATCATTAAATATTTTATTGAAATGCATACTCACAGGTCCTATAGTACAGTACTGGCATTTTATGATCAAGGTAAGTGTACATTGTAATAATATGCATGAAACTGATGGTTTTGTTCAGTGCTGCCTCTTTCTTGTTAGCGTTCATGCATCTTAGACTACAAACACAGTAGAATTATATACATTTGTTTCTACATTTGTAGATGGTATACAGCTCTTACACGAAGCTAAGGATCCTTCGATACCACTCTCAGGGATACAAGCCTTACACTATTGCAAAGCTACTGTGTGAAAGTGATGGGATAAGAGTGTCAAGATATGGGATTGCTAAGTTTCTGAAGGTATACCACACAACAGGAAGCATCAGACGAAGACCAGGGTCAGGGCGAATCTCCAAGATAACTGCTGAAATAAAGGAGCTAGTGGAGCAGCAGATGCAAAGTGATGATGAGACTACGGCTTACCAGCTACACAGAATGATTAATGACAGTGGCTATGATGTCTCGCTGCGAACTGTCCTCAGATGCCGCACTTCTCTCGGTTGGACTTTCAGGGGAAGTGCGTACTGTCAATTGATCCGTGATGCCAACAAGGTGAAGCGCCGGGAGTGGGCCATCCAACATGCTGATGATGATTTTGAAGATGTAATTTGGACTGATGAATGCACGGTACAGCTACAGAATCACAGAAGATTCTGTTGTCGCAAGCTTGGACAACGGCCCAAACTAAAGCCTCGGTAAGTCAATACAAGTGTGTATGTGTACATATGAAAGATACATGTACATGCAACTACAATATACTATTGGGGTTTACTACACATGATACATATCTGTTGGTTTCATGTACATGTATAGGGCCAAACATCCTGTGAAAGTTCACATGTGGGCTGGCATCAGCAGACGAGGTAGAACTCAGATTTGTATCTTCGAGGGCATCATGGAGAGATTTTTGTACACCAGCATCTTAGAGAGGACTCTACTCCCATTCATCCAGCAAGTGTACCCATCCAGCCACCGTTTCATGCAAGACAACGATCCAAAGCATACATCACTGCATGGAAGAGATTTCCTGAATCACAACAGTGTAAATTGGTGGAAGACTCCCGCTGAATCACCAGACATGAACCCAATAGAGAACTTATGGCATGAATTGAAGGAATTTATACGTAGGGAAGTCAAACCAAGAACCAAAGATGAGCTTGTTGATGGGATAAGCAAGTTTTGGGAAACTGTCACAGTTGAGAAATGTAATAGGTACATAAATCATCTTAAAAAAGTAATCCCTAAAGTGATAGAGTTAAATGGTGAGCCCACTGGCTACTGAATTTGATTTTTGTATCACACACGTACATTGTACCTTAATTATTATGTATGTTTGAGTTAGATTGTTCATTCAGCTATCAAACCATTCATGATCTTTACAATGGTAAAATTTAAATACATGTGGGTTAATTAAAAGGTTACCATAGTAACATGTGTATGTACAGTGTAGAGATGCATAAGTACTAGTACAATAATATTATAATGTTTAAAGTCAATGTGCATGTATACATGCTTTTGCCTTGGACAGTTAAAGTTGTTTCTGCTTTGCCCTTAGTCGATTGCAGGCTTGACTCATCGATTCTGTACATTTGTTCCATGCCAGCTCAAAATCATGAGGTGCGCTCCAATACTTAGGATATAAAGATCTCACGGTCTCCTTTAGCTCGTCTAGCTCTTTCTTGGGCAGGCCAGGCTTTCCTCCATATCCATAGGTAGTGCATTGCACCATCACGTCTTCACCGAAAAAGCTCTCCTTTGCAAGCAATTGAGCCAATGTGCCCATTTTACCTTCCTTACCAGCAAGCCCTTGATTTTGTTGAATCACCAAGTTTGCTGGAGTCAATATGTCCTTGTTTATTGCTGAAGATGGTAGTGCCTTAGAAAAGCTTTGCTTGCTACTTGATGGTGTGGAAGCTAGTGCTTGGCTTGGTAGTCGTTTGGGAGTAGGTACAGCTGTTTTTCTTCGTGGTGGAGGTGGAGGTGGAGATGTGATACATGTAGTATCCACGTATCTGGGTGGTAGAGGGCTTGAAGAAAGCGTATGCCTCTTGGGTGGTACCGGTGGTAGGTTGGCTAAGCTCAGTGGTGGTGGAGCTTGAGAGACATTGAGAAGACTTGCTTCAATGTTTGTCAATCTCTCCAAGACAGCCTCCATGGTACTTTCCAACTTATCCAGCCGTGTACCATACTCCTGCAATGTCACCTCCAGATACAAGGGATCTGTAATACAATGTACAATAGTAATACACACATAAGGGGTCATAATAGTAATTATTACATGTATATGTACATGCTTCTTACCAGAAGGGGGATGCTACTGCTGAGTGTGGTGAGAGCAACACTGCTGTTAGGTGGGGAGAGAGCAACACCACTACTGAGGGGCAGTGGTGGGAGGAGAGCAGAATGGCTGCTGGGTGGCACTGGTGGGGGGAGAGGGACACTGCTGCTGGGTGGGGCCACGGGTGAGGGGATTGGGCCCAGTGGTGGCATTGGTGGTGGTAGAGGTGGAACCTCTTCGTTCTCATACCAGTTGTCGTCAGGTGGAGGAATATTCATGGGGTTGGTACTGCCTATGTCTGTGTTCTGTGGCACAATTGATGAAGATGAGTGTGGAAGGCCAGTAGATGTAGATGTAGGTGCAGTTGTTTGAAGGGAAGCAGATGTCTCAGGTGTGGGTGCAGTTGGTTGAGGGCCAACACACTGTCCTCCAGTGATAGTAATGATGTTTCCTGGTTTCTTTGCAGCTGAGTGGGAAAAATTAATTACAGTCAAGTACATGTCATATCATGTATCAGCTCTAAACATGTACATGACTCTTCGTATGGAAATCCTTTACCTTTAGATTTTTCCTTGTTCTTTGTTGTTTTCTTCTGCCGACGGATGGGTGTCTTAGGTGCCTTATTCTCCTTGGTTGTTTTGGCTTTCTTTCTTGGGGGAGCATCAGGACACCTGTCATCCAATTGTTCCTCTATCTCAGCCTTTGTACCTTAAAATTTAACATGCACACATGTAAATTAACATACATGTACATGTACAGGTGTAGGATATTCAAGCATAAAATAGACCACTAACCCATTGCCACAATTTGGGAAAGGTGCTTTTCAAATCCCTTCACAGAGCACATAGTACCAACTACTCTGTCTGCTGGTGCTGGTCTCACTATCTTGGTCCAGGGAACAATGGATTCCCTATCTTCATCCAACCACTTGATCAAGTAGTAGACACCTACATGTACATGTACATTGGAAGATACATGTAAGCATGTTCAGTCACCCAGAAACTACAGTGTACCATTGTTGGTTCTGTTGCTGCATTGGCGTATCTAGCATGGAGCTCAGGGTGCTGGAGCACCCCCCTCAGCTCTGGCACAACAGCCAGCTCAGTACCTCAGTGACAAATACTGTCAATGATATTCGATAACTGGCAGCTCCTACCAACAATAAACTTACTGACCTCTAAAATTCGCTCCTTAAACGGCGTTTTCTCATCGCCACTAGGCCTAAAACAGCCTTCTTTGTCAGCAAGAACGCGTAAATGAGGGGCGTGGTCAACGTTTGGGGGGCGTGGCTAAAAATTTTGCGCGCGCGCTTCGCGCGCGATCTAACTAGCACCTCCCTCCTTCAAATTCTGGATACGCCACTGTGCTGGTACCCAAGAGAGTCCTGAGGGTCATCTCTGTGAAGCTGCTAGCTGTGATGTTGAAGTGGTCTGCTGGATCCTTTGAGACTTGAGTGGGGATGATGAAGTGGTTTACTAGATCCTTTGAGAGTAGTGTTGTTGATACTGAGATGTACTAATTTAAATACCCAGACAGGTGCAAAGTTGAGTAGTAGTTTGACAGCGATTGAGTAGTGCTTCCGTAAGGCCATTTGCACGCGTGCAGCGCAGTCATGCACAAATCTAAACGGGGTGCCTGCGCACGCGTGCAAGAGTAATTTCCGTTTTAGGTACATTCCCTTGTTGTGCGTATTCAGTGCACGTTCACGAGGGCGTTTAATTTCCGTAGAACGGTTGCGGAACGGAACGGAAACGGCAACTTTTTTTTGACCGCTACTGTAACTCACTTTCAATTCTTTATCGAACGATGACAGTACTTTTGGAACATTCTTTTTCAGATAGATAAGAACTTCCTGGGAAATAATGTACAAGTACTATGTATATTAATAATAATTATTAAGACATATTATATTATTATGTATCATAATAATATTACCTATACTTGTAGAACGGTTTATGAAAGGTTTGATCAACAGATCTTACCTTCACATCTTCACCATGTTCCAGTTTTATTGTTTCCAATGCACTCTTTACAGCTTCCTATGATCAATATTGCATATGTGACCGGATTTGGGAAAACACTCCGTAAGGGATCCGCGTGCGATTCGCGCAATGCGCGTTTTTAGTAGCTCAGGTCGAAATTTGTCAAAGTCCAGATTTTGTCATATACATGTCGAACAACCCTTCTTCTAACTGTTGCTGTCATCTATGGAGGTTAGTCGATCTATACAAAGGTGAAATAAGCCTTCATTTTGACCCACCTAGTCGGCCCAGCTGCCGTACCCGGAGCCCGTTGCTATGGGCGCTAATTAGAATTCTCTACCTAGCTACAGCTAGATTCATCAAACTACTGTACGTTCGCTCACCTTTTTAGCTTCTTGGGCATCTAAGAATAATCGGCTGGCATTGCCAACAACGAAATTCAACTCTTGCTCGATCTTTACGTTCATTTCGAACGGCTCCGCCCAGGTCCATTTAATTGATTTCTGGGTCATGCGTAGTATGTGGAAACGCCATACGCGTGCATAGCAACGCCTTTAGACCGTAATTTCTCGATTATTGGGGGTGTGGCGCGATCACAAACAGAGTGCTGTATCTCCACAACGAAGCGCACGATCGGCCTAAGACTTGAACGCGGGTTAGCTTTATGGTAGAGCTTATCAACCATGCATCAAACTCAATTTTCAGAAAAAATCGCATACGGAGGGTTTTCCCAAATCCGGTCACATATATACATGCACACATACACATGAAAGAGCGAGGAAGAATGTTTAATAATTAACAGCACTGGGTGAATGATAAGATATGTCAATAAACTATGTACATGTATATTAATAAGTAACCCTCGGTTACTGTAGTCGTTCTGTGTGTCTGTCTGTCTGTCTGTTACCACGCTATTTGCGAGTCCAAACTGCGGTGTTATAACATTCCTTATGGTGTTCCAAACGCATGATTTATGTGAATTTCGTAGAAAACGCTTTGTTGGCCAGTTTTGGTATCATTTGCTGATTCTAAGCTTCTTGACTTCCTTCTGCCCAGCGCTCTGCTATGACTACGTATAAATAGAACATTATGTGTCTCGCGCTATATACGGTATAGGCCCATTATACGCATGCACGCGCGAGGGTTACGAGGGCGGGATTTGGGGACATATTGATAGCTACACTCACTCTCAGTCTAGAATATATACTCCTAGCATCTATGGTTTGTCCAGCGAAGTGTGTGTCATTATCAAGCTCGCAGTTTTCAGAGATGGATAAAATACTCTGCACAAGCTATAGTCAAGTCACATTCCCAAACTCGAGACAAGACTAGATAAGGAGTTTGTACATTAGTCAGCCCATAGATTGCTGCAACACCCCTCATTAATTCATCAAAATACAGTGTAGTCCACTTAATTCAAATCCACTCAAGACGAATTTTCGTCTAATTCAAATTCTAACGGATTCCCTCCATAGAGCTAATACATAAATTTCAATTGGTATTTTCTCTTAATTAGAAAAACTACAGCCAGCATTAGCATACAAAAATACACATATTTATATAAATATAGAACATAGATCACATAGAAATCCTCCTTGAGATATGAAACTATAAGTATCTACCGTAGTCTCCCGGGTAAGCGCCCATGGGCGCTCTACCATAACTCGCTGATTTCGCCATACTGGGCGCTTACCCGGTGTACTGGGCGCTTACTATGTGCAAAAAATTGAAATAGGCGGGCTACTTTTGTGGGCGTGGCAGTAAGCTAGACTTGTGGTAAGCGCTCTATATAGAGCGCACGCTTGTGCGTTTTTGCCTTACATAAAAGAGAAAAGTTTTAAACTACACAGGCTGCCAGAGAAAGTTAGCTAGTCATCTGAATCAAAGAAGGGATCGAGATTGTCGATATCGTCATCTTCGCCAGCCCTCCTGATCGGCTTCATCGTCGCCGTCCTCGATCGAGATCCCTCGGGATTTCTTCTCGAATGAAGTGATCTTCGGATCCATCGACTGCGTTAGAGTTTGATATTGTTATGTATTTGATATTGCTATATAGAGGCAGTGATCTTGTAAAAATTTCTTGATGGGCGCTTGCCATGTTGATCTAGGCGCGGCCTACCTGGGCGCTCACCCGGGAGTGGGCGCTTACCATTCGACTGGGCAAAACAGTTACCTGGGCGCTTACCCGGGAGTGGTCGCTTACGCGGGAGACTACGGTATTACCTAAATCACTCTCAGAACATATAATATGGCTGAATGCTCCACTAATAAGCATTGCAGGGTCTCAATACAGTGGTTTATATGGATCTCTGTAATTCAAATTTTCGTTTAATTCAAATATTTTTCATGGATTTTGAGATTCAATTTAAGTGGACTACACTGTAGGATGATTAATGCATGTGCAGCGACTCGTGCTAACCTAGGAAGTCCATGCAGTTTGCATGCATCGCCTAATATTGTATTCTTGCCTAATTGTCTCGGAGACAAGTGCCATACAATGCGCCAAGGGTTTTGGGCTCTAGAGAGCTCTAGTTTATTATGTCATTAGTAACCATTAGTAAGCCCCGACTCTCATTACATTAGATGATACCAGGAGTACATTACAAGGAGTGCAATGCACATAGTAGTAGTACAATCATCTCTTTGCAGATTTGACATCACAGAATGAAAGCACCAAAACCATGAAGCCATGAAGGTTGTGTCTGCACTGTCCTATCAATGTAACTAGTTGCAGCTGCAGCTATACAGAATGTAACTCAGTGGTTGCAACTTAAGTACCTTTTTATGATATTCAGGCCCATGTACAAGGGTGGTTGCGATGTCAAATCTGGAAAGAGATGTTTGTACTACACATGTACATGTACTACTACCAGTACTGTGTGTGTTGCACACTCCTAGTAATGTACTCCTGATGATACTATTCATCGGCTGGTGATGTCACGATCACTACATTTTTCTATCAACATTTTTACCAACTTCTCACAGGCCTTCCTGATCCGCTCACTCACACCGCTCCCATACGTAAGCGGTGTAAGTGAGCGGATCAGGAAGGCCTGTGAGAAGTTCAACCTACGGGTTGTCTTCAAATCAGGCCCAACTCTCTGCTCACTGTTCACCAAAGTGAAGGACCCCCTCCCCAAGGAGAAACTGGCAGGTGTGGTCTACCAGATCCCCTGCCAGTGTGGTAAGGTGTACGTTGGGGAAACACAGAGGCACCTGGAGACGTGAGTCAAAGAGCATCGGGATGCATGCAACAAGGGGGACACGTGGAAGTCTGCCATAGCCGAGCACCAATGGGACCAGCTTACACCAAGTGGATTGGGATGCAACTAGAGTGCTGGACAGGCCCGCCAGACCTGTCCAGCTAAAGGTAAAGGAAGCCTTGCACATCGAGAGGACCCTGGCAAACAACAGGCTTAATCGAGACAGGGGCTACGAGGTACCAGGCTGTTGGATCGCGACGATGAAGAAACTAGGGGGCGGGGGCAACTGCGCTAGTGCTAATCGCGCCAGCGCTCCACCCTCTGCACCCGGCCGCATGGGCGCGCGAGCGCAGTAGCCACGTCTATAAGAGCACCAGCTTTTCGTACCTCGCTTCACTTTTACCCTGAGGATGACTAGAGCGTCTAGTTGAAACATCGGCAAGTTTTACCAAACAGTTAAGTTGTCCGAAAAGAATCTTCGTTTATTTAAGGCCTGCAGTATTCAATACTGCACTTTGACTTCACTTGAACCACTAATATTGCACTGTGGGTTACCTGGAGCTATTGGCTTACTCTAGGAAGTGCATTATGGTGTATATTTTACTTAGCAACAACATAGTAACGGGATATAAGTGGAAATATGGGCCAAGAGAAATTCTCACCAATTTTGTCATGTTCTCTCATTGGCGAAAATTTTTTATCACACTAATTATTTATTTGTGACAGCTAGGATCTGAGAAAAGGGGGCACTTCACTGGATGATGTGGGCAGACCTGGTTAGCACGTGTAGTACAGTAGCTACGTGTATCGGTAACTGTTTCAGACACTGGAAACTCAATTAGCGCTTATCTAGCACCATGTAGTTGTTATGGTAGTGACAACAATAATTATTCCAAGTGCTACACCAGTGACATCAGTCAAGTTTCCTAAATGCTATTTTAAGTTTACTACTCCTGGGCCTAAACTGCTAATAAACCAAGCCAGATTGAAGCCTAGGGCTCGTGACGCCTTGGAATAAATCAAGTGCCCCCTTTTCCCAGATTCTGTCACCGTGCAATGATTATACAGAGAATATAGCGACCTCTATTGTGCACGTTCAATTTGTATACAATATCATCCAGTGTAAATTGACTCACCTTAATATACCGCTTGGTAAGTTTTTGATTCACCATCATTTGGGATAAACTCTCCACAGAACTCTACAACGAAGTCATTTTTATGTGTATCATAATATCAACATCAAGATAGTATTGGTATAATATTATAGATTCAACGTAAATATAGGGATCATAGCACAGAAATAAGGTTTCTATTGCCCACGTCTGTATCACATCGTAACCAAGCTGGCTAGACCATAGATAACATAGACTATGTAAACAGGATTGGAACCACTCACATGAGTGATGCGTTGGCACAAAACGATGGCTGCGCACTCCGTGTTATAGTTAAGGTTGATGGCTTTGTCGAGTTCTACATGCATCGAAGTTATTGAAGTTACTGTGTCAAAAGAGCAATGAAGTTTAAGCTACGAGATAGGAGAACATTATCAGCAAGCCTTATAAACTATGCAGATACCATAGTCTCACTGGTGTAGACAAACAAATAATATGCTCTCATATTTTTACTGTCTTCGAAAATACAAAACTTACAATGTGGGAGTCTATACACACATATACGTATATTATACCCTTTCCATTTTTGAAGATCTTAATAGTAATCTAGTGGCTGTATTAGAATCAAAACTGGAACTACTACTACTACTACTAGTATTAGCACTACAATACATGCACTCTTGCTGACAGTTACAATGTATATATAATATTATTGGAAGCTAGTGATAACATTATTAATGGACATGCATAAACTTACTAGCTTATCCTCAGTAAAATCTTTTTTGAAAGCTATATAGAACTCCACCAGATACTTCTGAAACGTTTCCTGCATGAAGAATGCAAAATATATATCTAACCTACAAAAATGTTTTAACATTAGTCACAAGCAGCAATAATCTAATACACTACTGGCAAAATCTCTAAGTACATCACTATCCACAGATACATGTACTTTGACACTGGTAAATCAGCTAAGCTGCTACATAGATTGCAGCTTCCATCTCAGCATTTATGGATACAACCAAGATTGGCCTCATGCTCCAAAGTACGGGTGTCCATGGAATTTTTAATATTATAGTTATGTCTGGAAGTGTGGATTATAATAGTCGATCATCAGCTAAAATCCGACCAACGTGGCTCTATAGCCACCCGAACCACTCCTGGTCGGACATTTGGCCGCCTTACCATCGCTTGCCAGTGTAGTTTGCAATATGGCTTACATGCACAAAGCTTACACTAGCAGAGAGCTGAGCTAGATTAAGCTGTAGAGATGCAGTTACCACAAACCACAGCATAGGGCAGTGAAAGTTGTAAGCTAAGTGGGTGCTAAATAAACTAGAGCGCTATAGAGCACATACCCCCGAGCGCACATTGCGCAATCTATAGATCTGCTTTTGTTGCTGCTTGGTTGTACCAAGGGCTTAAAAGCCCCATAAATCCTTGATTGTATAGGCCTAATATAGGGCTCTTGGTGATATCAGTCAAAACACTACTATCTCTCTCTGCACCAGATCTAAACTAGGTAGATGTAGGTATCTTACATTCTGATTCGATGGGGCTTTGCACTCCAGTCTGCGAATAGCTACCAGCCAAACTAGCATTATTGACGACCTTTACCAGTCCATAATATTCAATGTTACCGTGTTTATGCTAATAGAACGCATGATCCAATTACCGCGAGAAAATTCAATTCCAGGAATTGTTTGTATTCTATTAGAACGGAAGCGACTGTCTGTAATTATTTTCTATGAATCCAATTAGCGCAATGGTGCTAAGGTGAGGCTATTGCGCATGCTCAAACCGCGTGCTGCACGGTAAAACCACACCTGCTTAGTAATAAACCGTTCTGGAAGCCTCTATATTATATCTCGCTCTGTCTGTCGGACTCGTTGTTATAGTTAACCAAATCGCAAGTGTCGTTCGTCGTTCATGAGGGTGCTAAACTATAAGTGTCGTTCGTCGTTCATGAGGGTACTAAACTACACTCGGGACTGACCTAAGTCCAGCAGCCAGGGCCTCAGGCTGCGATCAGCACGATTCAGTGGCATCGCTAACCATGCGGCGCGGCTGTCAGAAGGCCTTTCTCAGGCTACCCTCGTGATGATCGGGGCCAGGGGCACAGGTACGATACCATCGATAGCCACTATTCATCGTCGCTCAAAGCTATGCTAATCGTTCTATTACAACGCAACATCTAATTAACGCAAGAAAATTCACTTCCTGAAATTGTTTTGACGCTAATTGTGCGCAAACCAGATTTGAAATTATTTTTTTTGCTTGCATTCTATTAGAATAAACACGGTATGTGCATGAGCAGAAAGCACAAGGCCTGCATGCATAATGCATTGAGTGGGCATGGGCACTGTCGATAGGCGTGGTTACGAAGGCTAACAAAAAGGCACTATTTGTGACGCTCGTGGACCATATCCCTCGATTCGAAACACACTGAAGCCCGTTTTTCGCCAAATGTGACTGATTCATTGTGCTTACTGGTCGCTCAGGTACCTAGATCTCGAAATATGGCGATTTTTATGCTAATGACAACAACAACGACAACAACGACAACAACAACGACAACGACACGACCGATTACTTTACCCCCTTGCGCATGCATGCGGGGTAACTACCACTGACCACAGGCTACCTGTACTATTGGAATGCATTGCTGCTGCCTTCCCTTGCAAAGACACTTGCAAAGTACCATACCTCAGGCTCTTAGTAGCACTCTCGCTTTGCTCAGGATGCTACAATCTTGGGCCTTTGGGTCTAGTCTAGTGATCTGCGGTTTGGTCTACTATTAATTTTATGGGAATCTATGTGAAATAATCACTGAGTTATATTGTTTAGATGATTCATTTACCTGACGGATCGTTGACACTTCAAGTAAGAGCACCTCTTCCATTTCTGTAGGTTTTCCTGTAGATTTAAAAAGGAAAAAAACAGCTTTAAAATCCATGGGTTCCTAAAGCATATTGTAACTAATTGGCTATTCGGGACTGTGGACTGAGATATCAGCTGGATTTTGGACCGATACGCAATTTGATGATGATCATTTCCATAATTGAATGGTCAGCAACTACGTTGATGCTATTCAGAAGGTATTGCCTAAAGGGTCCCTTGTGATCACTTATGTCACCCAGAGATAAACACTAGCTTCATTCTAAAAGTTTGAAATTTACTATACTTATACATGTAGGTACCAAAAAGTATTAGCTACTCGAAGAAGGTGGTGATGTTATTATTATAATAACACCGGTACACTAACTATGTTGAATCTGCCAGTGTTCGCACATCTTCAGTATCATAATTTTGTGGATGTTAGATGTTAATGCATTTCCATAGCTGCAGTTACCGGGCACTTTTGGGACTTTGCTTAGTTTGGGAGATAGAGTGGCATTATTTTCTTCCCACAACGATTGGTTACATTCTCTTGACAAAAAACAATACATCAGTGATTTTGATATAATCATAAATGGCATAGTATGCACATGCACACCACTAGCCAATAGTAACTAAAATACGTGTAGAGCAAATTTTTTGGGTTCAAAGCTTGATAGCTTTTTCTTGACTCATCGTGTTAGTCTCAGTACATTGATCTAGCTGAACTGAGAAACTCCTGATTATCCAGTCACAAATGGCATTACTTCAAATAAGGTGGAAAACAAAGCACCATGATGTCAGCTACCTTGCAAATGAAAAAATGGACGTGTTTTGGTCCAAAAATTGAAAATATCACTCATTCTTTGTACTGTTCATCAGGATATATCTTGAGTCGGAGCCATGGTGGTGGCAATCAGTCATAGGTAATCAGCATAATCAGCGTATGCCATTACTGCTCTACCTAATGATAGGATAGTCTGAGTGATGATAATGCATGGCTAGGCTTTAGCTACAATAAGCATAATATAGAGTGGTACATGTATGTTAGGTGGTGGTGAAAAGTATGGTTAGAGCGTACCACTCCCAATTGTTATGGGCAGAACATTAACCTTGCATACATGTACAATCTACAAAGTTTGGATGTATGCACACATATACTATTTAGCATACATGCAGTACATGTACATGTACATGTACATTGATGTAGTATTACCTGCAATATAAACGTAGAAGATAGAGCCAAAAACAAGGCCCAGGAAGAATAATGTAGGCAGTATCACAGCTATAGTAATTCCAACTGCAGCACCAACACCAAGTTGACCTGTAAACAAAAAGACAAAGTCTGAAATAATGCAATAATTGATCATTTCGTTGCCATGTGCAAGAAACCAGCTATAGGACGAAACAAAACGTTCATAGCATTGTGTCATGCTACATGTATAAGTGCTGACTGCCTAGTGTTCATTACTGCATGGGCGCATACAGCTTCAATTAGCAGGCAATCAGCACTTATAGCATTACACAATGCCTTGAACATTCAAATCTGCCCACTGAGGCTCACTCTGCTGGGTATTTGACTATCTAGGCATTGTGTAGGCTCTCGATCTTAGTATTCTTACTCTTTAGCTGTCCATGACTGAAGATTATATGCTTCTCTGCTCGACCGTCGTAAATATCTTTTGCTCTGCACACGTTGGATCTCCACAAACTTCCGTGGACTATACCGTGATATTGGGCATGGCCATACTTTCTGTGCCCACTTAAATTGAGTTTTGAACCAATGCCTTACAATACAGGCCACAACTTAAGCGAGTATTGAGCGAGTTATATTTGCGTGCAACACACACAAGTGATGTACCAGCACTACGAGTAATACAGTACGTAACATACATGTGTGTATGCATGCAGACTCGTGCGCACCACTCGCGTAGCACATAGCGCTAGCGCACGCGTGCGTGTGTAATTAATTTATTTCTAGTTGTGCAGATCAAAGGTTTCCACTACTCAACTGCTGTCAAACTGAAAGTATAAAACAAGGATCCTTGGCTAAGATATGTTACTTATCAGCAAAGAAGCGCTAATACTAACTCTTTCAAAAGAAAAAAAAAAATCATCGATCAAGCATCTCTACTATCTGTTGAGAAAGCTGGACTATGGCTAAAGAATCTGAAAGATGATCAGGGACCTTAAGACAGTCCGTAAAGCAACTAAAGAGTTCCACCACACCTTAAAGCCACTACCTTGTCAAGTTTGAGTGCGATAAATGTATCAGCGTCATCAAACACAAGAACATACTGGAACCTCCTCTCCCACTTGTAGGTGACAAGTGCCACAACCACGTTCAAGGCGACTAGATGAAGAGCATTACAGGTTTGTGGATGAGACAATGGTCCAGAATACTGACTTTTCGTCAAGACAGTTCTACACCATGTTCAAGACCACCTGCCCTTCAACAGAGGCATCGTTATCAACCATCAAGAGAGCTCATCATGACCTTGAGTGGACTATGAAAAGAATAAGGTACTGCCAAATTTTGACAGCAAGTTATAGATGGTGGTCCTGGAAATTTTGACTCCTGCTAATCTTTCAACTTCTTCGCTCTCCACATATTCATAATTCTGATGCGAAGCTCAATACTTAAGGTTACGGGATAGTGTTCCGTCCACGCATGGTCAAAGTTCACATGAATAATAAATGAGACAGTTATATCCACTTTTTGTCCACGTTCTTTACACAGTCAAGGCACAGGTAAGTAGCTCTTCTGATGCCTGCCCCGTTGACCACAAAAATGAAAAGCAAACCTACATGTACCGTTGTCAGTCTGCAAGCGCGGGTACATGTAAGTATTGCAATTTTCTGCGTCAAGGTAAACAGCCTGTATGAAATGACGCACAAACGAAATGATAGCTTACGAGTCTCTACAGGGCCAAGTGTAGCGTTTGAACTCTGTCGATTTACACTAACAGAAAGTGAACATAAAAATTTACTGCTCAGCTATCATGTAACTCGCTTGAAGGCGGCCCTCCAGGACAAAATCTTGTCTGATGATTCACCATCTTAGAGTTCTTGAAAAGTGCTATACTTGGCCCTGCTTCGATGGATGGATTATCATGAACGACAGCAAAGTCAGTTCGTTTGAGTCTCTGATCTTCAAATGTTCACACAGAAACTTGGACTTCTGGAAATGGTCGACATTCGTTCGCGTTTCTGACAAAATTGCACATGAATTGTGTCCATGCACAATCATTTATACTGTAAATTGCGCATCGAATGCTATCCCGTAACCTTAAGCGAGGCATCATGGAATGACAGTGGTGTGACTTGACTTTGCATGGGCGTCATTTAGAATAAATGTCACACATACATGCACTCACGAGTACTCAAGTTCACCGAGTACGAGTAGGCGTGGTCGCACGCGCATGTACACTCGAGCATAACATACCACACACATGGGAGTTGCGTACTTAATGTGTATGTGTACTCTGCCATTTGTGTGTCGCGTGTACGTGTTTGTCAAGTTGGCTGTGAGCTGTACTGTACATGTACTGTAGAATCCAGCGATTACGCCCCCCCCACCCTTTGTGCATGCTAGCATTGGAATAGAATCGATGCTTTTACACTGCCACTGCCTGGGTGAAAAGGGCCGTGCAAATACACGATTAGCGCGAGCGTTGGTGGGTATAACGGATCCATGGATATACATGAAATACTGACAGTTTGAACAACGTCTGGTTATGCCCACACATGCGGGTGTAAGTGGTTCAAAAAATTAACGACGATGGAGTTTCGACGTTGAAGCAAGCTTGTACAGCAGGTGATACTCAGGGTCACTGACGTTTAGTAGCCGAAGGTTTGAATGTGTACAGAATCGAAGTGCTCCTTCTTAACTTTATTTTCGATCACATCGGAAATAAACAGTTTGGGGTAGTACCGTGCGATAATACGTGCAAAACTTGGTGTAAAAACCGTATATTTTCAACAATAAACCGCACTCAATTTCTCCCAGGTATATATATATAATATGTGTACATATAGAAACAGACACACAATTATTATTGTAATTATTATGCTATCAAAAGCTGTGAAGGCAAGGCACAATTTAAATAAGTTTACTAATTTCAAGTGCTTACTGGAAGTAGAAGCAGATCCACCTTCACTGGTAGCAGGAGAAGTTGATACATTTATACTATCTAACGGAACTGGTAGCACTTCAGAAGAATTCATTCCCACACAACCAACACGACTCACAGCAGCAACATGTATACGAATATCATCACCACAGTCTGGTACAGTGATAGTAGTTAAGGTAGAAGGCAAAATGATGTTTCGTGATGGAACATAAACTATATACTGGTCAATGTCAGATGGATCACTGTTGGCTGGAGGATTCCACGTCACCAGAATAACGCAGGTAGTACCAACAAGTCGTGAAATTTCTGCTGCATTAATCCTCTGTGGTACTCCAGGAACAGCTAAAAATGATGTGTGCAAACATCCATTTTGACATACATGTACATATGTATGAGCCAATAATTTATAATAGTTCTTTTAGATGGGAAACTGTGGGATGTCCACAGTATCCCTAGGGAAATCCATATATAATTATTACCGTATTTATTCGAATAGTAGCCGCGGCTACTATTAATTTCATCCTTACCGGAGTATACGGCTACTAATCGAGGGCAGCTCTTATTTGAGGGCGGCTTTTGTTTACTTTGGAGGGATACCTTTGTGCTGATCCGGTGGTATCTTGTTGTGATAGACTAGTTTTTCAGGACTAATTTTCGAATATTCGAGATATTATGATCGAAAAACAGCAGCAGAACAAAGTCAGAGACGTCTTCTGTCATACTTTTGCCTCGAACTGACGATTGTTCATGGCGTGCGAACGTGACCACACCCACTTAATTGTGTTCACGCATGCGTGCGGCTACTATTCGAGGGCGGCTACAGTGCTACTGAGCAAGAGAGTACATTTTTTTATAACTTTGCATGTGCACTTATTTTGACCAGTAATCAACAGAAATAGTGATTTTAGCTGCAGTAGTAGTGTATAAGGCTCCAAAGGAAGACCGTTCCGTAACAGAAGGCATGACGTGTCGTGATGTCGATGTAATATCACGTGCACAATATATAGCAATGTAAATCAAGAAAAAATCGGCCGTTGGAAGATTTGGAGAGCATACGGCAAGACTTAGTAAGTAGAAAATGCCTGGTATATGCCTATTTCTGTACAATATTAACGTACAAGGCCGATACGAGCGGCCGTCTAGTCAGGCACAAAGTGTCCGCCCTACCACACTTCTTTTGAGGCTTTGGAGGAAAAAAACGTTATTGACCCGACTATTGCTAGTATCTTACCTCGTTTAGATCGATAAGAAGCGACGAGCTTCTCAACGTTCGATGTTTACAACGCCATTCTCGCCATCGTCTCGTTTCAGATCGCCTGGGGGTGTGGTCAATTAAAACGTTATTTTAATTCACGTGCATTCAGGGCAACGTCATCAATGAGGACCCTGACCCGTCTGGAGCAACTCGCGGAAATGTTTGCTTCCGGATTCGGCGTTTCCTGCAAAACATTTGCAGTTTCATGCACGCATTAGGATTGTTAGTGCATAAGGATGCATAAAGTGTAATATCAGCTCTTAACTAAAAGTTTCATGCAAGATTGAGTGCCTAACTCGAGTTGGCCTTATTTTATACTATTTTTATAAATATCTCCAGGACTGTTTATAGTTAAGACATCATATTTGGCACAAAGATGTGTCCTATTGGTGCCTATCTTCATCTCAAATTGGTGTTCTTAACTATAATCGAGTGTTGTGATAGAGTGCCTAACGTAAAAATCAATAATTTTCGGACATTTTTGCATGCTGAAGCCCTATGAAAGGTGAGCTCAGCCTGCCGCTTGAGATGTAGATAGTCCATCCAGTGACCTAACTGGGTACCAAGTGGGAACAGAATACATGCAAGTTCCACCCGAAAAATTTGCAATAACCATACACTGGTAATTATGTACTCTCTTGCTCAGTAGCACTGTACTATTTCTTTGGCGGAGCTCCAGGTGCAGCTACTATTCAAGGGTGGCTACTATTCGGGGTGCGGCTTCTATTCGAATAAATACGGTATGTTAGTCTCACAAAAAAGGCCTCAAACATTACTAATGTACTCCTATAAAGCAATGAAAATGTGTGACATCACATATAAGCCGTACAATATACTAAATTGTGCGTATATGTACCTGAGACGGTAAACCCAATACTTGCTTGACCTCCACTTAGATGTCTGCATGTCACTGTAGAAGCCACAACAGCGGTAATACGTAATGTAGTCTCCAGTGTAAGTTCTCCATTGATATTAGTATTGTTTGTCACTGTTGCAATTGCTGTTATGCTCCCATCCATACTAGTACTTGTTTGATTATCTCCAAGCATATTTACTGTTGACAACTGAAGTGAGCCAAATTGCCCAATGTACTCAGGGCTACTCCAAGCAACAGCTATGACTGACAATTGGCCTCTTATTGTACAATTGAAGATGACCTCTTCTCCCGAGCAGGTGCGGTTTCCCTCATGTAGTGTACTGGTTATTTGTTGACATGACACACAAGCTGCTGTAGTTAAATGTAGGTAAGGTACAGGGATGTAAGGAGCTGTACAGACGAATATAATAAGTGAAAGTTAAGTTCGGTAGTTGAATTCCACTGAATTCATAAAAAACCTAGCTTGCAGACTTTATCCAATGCAAAGGCAGACAGCAAACTTGAGTATGATTATTGCATGCATGTACTATGACTACAAATAATAATATTATTAGTTTTCAAGAAGACTGACCGCATCCTAAGTGGAAAAAAGTGTGTTCATTTAGCTAGAAAAACATCTGCATTAGGGGGAACAAACTGAATTTAACAAGTTCAGATATTATAATTATTATAATGTACATATTATTATTTATAATACAAGTATGTTTAATGTCACAATCATGGGATAACGTGACTAGCATGCATGATCATCTATTAACAGTACATGCTCACAAAATATCAAGACGTAGTTCATGCACAAACAGTATCCTGCCTGGGCAAGATAGTACCGTGCGCATGCGCAGATTGAAGCGGTTGCGGAGGCCACACCCCTCATAGCAAGCAACTGCTCTGGCTCCTTCAATGGCGTCTTGCTTAGCAGGCCTCTCGAAACGCGTGGCACTTTTGCGCCGATCGTTCGACAATGCATCTCTATGGCCCAAGGCATTAAGGCCACTCTTCTTTGTGCACACGACCCTACAGTTCTGACCAATCCTGAGCCTTGTAGTGCTGACTTCTCTCCGCCCGCGCCGCGCGTTCATAGCAACCGGGCGCATCCAAGATGCGTATCCATGCCCTCATGTAATGACACGGACTAAATAAGAAAAATGATCGTCTGAAAAATATTTTTGGTTGTATATATATAATTATGCTAAATCAAAGGTATAATCAGTATTAACGTTAAAACTTAGATCATACATTTGCATACAGAGTAGAGTAGAATAAATAATTTAAGATAATGATAATCATTGAAAGTTTAGTTAATTATTGAATCACAATAATTATTATTATTGATGATTAATGAATGAAACTTAAATGAGGAAATTAAGTGTGACTGATTAGCTGAGTTATAGCAACTTGAAGGTCAGTAATAAGGTAGATTAGTCCTTTGTAATGCTTGTGACAGAATATCCATCAGAGGCTTTGGTACCACTGGGCCTACCTCCACTTGTGCCGACAGAATAGCCATCAGATGCTTTGGTACCACTGGGCCTACCACCACTAGTACTGACAGAATATCCATCAGAGGCTTTGGTACCACTGGGCCTATATACCACCACTGGTGCCCACAGAATAGCCATCAGAGGCCTTAGTACTACTTGGCCGACCATCTTTTTTATCAAATATAAATCCACAAGATGTACACTGTTTATTAAAAGCATAATTCAGTGTAGAGAACAATTATTGCACTTTTTTTTACCACGAGGCATACTATTCACTAACTGAATGATAATAGACCACAACTTGAAATGCTTTAACAACCAGCCACCACCAAAAGGACGACAATCAGTCACACCACAAAAGATTGATAATACCGCAAGATACAGCACTTGCTACCAAATCATGTGGTGCTTAGTGAGCATTATCTAGAGCATGAAGCAGCCAATGACGATCTTTACCTAGCTTTGCTTCACTCTAGTATTTAGCTATGGTAAATATTGTCATTGGCCTAAACTGTGTATTTGATGATGATGCCTCAGTATACTTACTAGTATTTAATCTTTTATTATCCAATATACATGTAAGACAACCATTCCCGGCATCATTGGCTGTTAAAAAGAGTTGGAAAAAAAATCGGCCCTAGCGGGATTCGAACCGGGGCGCGCATTTCACACTGCCTGGCAGACTCAGAACTTAACCATTAGACCATCTGGACAGTAGTATAGTTGTGGCTTTTGTGTTTTGACAAGGACATTTTCGCTTATAACTCAACAATGAAAGTGAAATTGAAAATTCTGGAACGTGTAAATTTTTGTTTTTTTTATGCTCTATCTGCTGGTCTTTGAATTATCTTCGTAGCATGTTCTGGGGCTGAGTTTACTTACGTACATTATATTACATTATATTACATTACATTATTTTTCTTCCCACTTAGGATGTAATATGGCTATTATCTAGATGTTCGTATTCGCTCGATCAGATGCCACTCTCGATTAGTCGCCGTGGTATCAATTGACTATTTCTCTACAGATTGCCTCTCTGGTAACGCCGCACAAACTCAGGTGATGAAATAAATAGGTAGCTACAGCATCTGATTGACCGAATACGGTACATGAATTACAAAGTTATACACTTACCAGACAAAATGATCCACAAGAAACACAACTGTTTTAACCAGCCCTGTTTATAAGAATAGAGTAATATTATAGTATACATGTAATTACATCTTGTACCATGGTTGTAACATTCTGACCAATCAGATTGATTATAGGAGGTGTCTAATAAAAATAGACACCTCGTAGGAGATGTCTATCTAGATAGACACCTACCTCTGAAGCTATGAAATTTTACATGATCATGCCTGCTAGGGTAGTTACAGCATCTTTTGTTAGTGAAAGATATAAAGTACAGAGCTCTAGTGCTATGCAGAGTACTGTATGCAGATGATTAGTGGGCAGGTCTTACTGCGTTAATTGAATGGGTGGAGCAAATGATTACCAAGTCAGCAGTAGTAAAAACTGAGGTGCGCTCTGACTACCTCGAGTTGAAATCAAGACAGCGATGACATGGCCGGCCTTTTGTACGCAGCAACGATAGTACCGTATTTTCTCATTATTAGGCGCATCTCACTTATAAGCGCATATTCGGTAGCATATACCATTTTCCTGACCTAAGTACTCGCTGTTAGGCGCATTTTGCGTATAAGCGCATATATGACCCTTGACCTCGATATGATATTACCAGTATCTAGATGCATGCATGCTTTCTTGCTAGCCCAGGGTTCCAGCCTTTTCAAGTTATTCGAAATCACGATGACTATACTATCGATTCTCAGGTTCTTCGAGCTATGAGCGCCATTTCGAGCTGGGCGGAATGCAACAACACGAATGATTGTGCGATCAATCGATTGGCTATGCCCCTAAACAATATCGCGAACGCGCATGCGTTCTTGGATATATCTATTCTTTGTTAGACACATCTCGCTATTAGGCGCACTTTGCTATTAAGTGTAGGTTTTCTTCCTGTGGAGATATAAGCGCATGCGCTTAATAGCGGGAAAATACGGTATTGTGGTTCTGAATGTCAAGGAAGAAGCTCGAGTTGGATAGAAAACGTTAACGGCGTCGGCTCACTATGCATCGATGTCCAGCGTCGACTCGATCGACGATGATGGTTTGAACTGTTGCTAGGTATGCACTCGAGCCTTCTATAGCCGGCACTGTAGTTGCTAGGCCATAGATATGCTCTCAGGACCACGTAGCCCATGGTACAAGTCGGTTACATCACTCAGTTCGGTCTCTATGCGATTTACACAGCCTCGGGCCTCCGGGCCTCGGTGTGTAAATCCCGTAGAGATCTCCACCTTGTGATGTAACCTATATATGTACAGAAGGATGTCCTTCCATGGATCTACTGCTTATTTTTTCAATCATACATGTATCTCAACTATTTGAAAAGCAGTCCTAAATACTAGTCTACATGTTAATGACATCAAGAGGTATCTCTCCAAAATTAATAAAAGCTACATGTAGGCGTGTCTGTATTGGGTGGAACATACCTGGATATCGCAAATGTGCTGTAAGATGTGGGGAAACCCGTGTTACAGTGTCATGTCAACTATACTGTACTGAGTGTATGCCATGTTTTCGCCTCAAATTAACCATCATTCATTCATGAGCAATCATGGCTTGTGATCGAGACCACACCCACTTAATTGTGTTCACACATGCATGCAGCTACTATTTCTATTGAGTAGAGCTCTATGTGCGGCTAATGTTCAAGGGCGGCTACTGCTAAAATTAGAGCTCTGTAGAGTACATACCCTGTGCGCACATTGCGCAATCTATAGATTTACTTTCGGTGCATGGCTATAGCTTATGAACTTCAGAGAAATAGCGTAAGTCATCAACTCTCGACCGTCTAAGACGTTCGGGACTGTAACTCGGGCTCTGTACGTGCTATGAACCTCGAACAAAATCCATTCGGTAGATAATTCATTTGTCTAATAAACGACCACTTATCATGTATGAATCTCGTTTCTGCAGGTCACTATGAGCGAGTATGCTAGACCCATGATTTTATGAATTGGCGACCGTTTCCACCTATTGTCGATCGCCCAGTAATTTGCAACAGCGCTAATGTCGACCGATGGCCGATTTTTATAATAAATGTGCATGCAAGTAGTAGATACTTAAAATAATACTTTCATCATGATTATTACTTACTATTATCATAAATATCAAGTTTTCATATCGAGTGAAACTTTTATATATGCGGGATACACAAAATCAATACCATCGCCATACGTTCATAGTGTATGGCAAAACGCGACCACACCCGAGACCACCGTATAGTAGATATCGGTCGACAATAAAAGGTGGTCGACTAATGATGACTTACGCTAATGGAAATGCTGCTTAGCTGTACTAGTGACACTTGAAAAAGCACTCTTTGCACCCAGACCTAGGAAGATATGATTTTCTACCTGTAATAATAGTTGTACAGTCGTTAGGCCAGCGGTCCAAAATAGTACAAACGTTGCAGATCCAGGAAGTGCATCCGGTGGCACATTCCAGTGCATGCAATTTTTGCCGTTTTTTTTTTATCTATTTTTCTTACCTGTTCTATCTAGGCCATCTTTCACTTCTAGGACTCCAAACAAAGACCAGAAGACGGAGCAACTCTTCTACTTTCTGCTCGTTCAAGTCCTATAACCCGGAGACATTCATGGGCTCCGTGGTGACCTCTTTTGTGCATGCTACTCGCAAGCGCTCACAAAAGGTGCCTCGCGCAAAAAGTGGCACGTTTTGGTTCCCTAGGATGGATTCCCATGATTCAAGTATCATTCAATAGCTCTTGTACTGCTCTACAATATAAGACTGGAACGAAGTTTTTCCATCGAGTGGTTCCAGAATTACACGGCATCAAAAAATTGAAAAATTTCAGTACAACCGTGTGGTATTCTCTATGTCTTCTCGAAGTTTTGTTGAGTATCTGACGATTTGTCCAGTAAATGCCAAGGAGGGGAGTGCTCAATATGAAGCTCCAAGTTTCTAGGGAGTAGATATCATCATTCAAATGGTTAGTTTCTTTCTATATTCAAATCTTCAAGCAAATAATGAAGTCCAGGGATGAGGGTGAGCCTTGCCAGCTGAAATGGCAAAAGAGTAGATACCTATGCCATAATTTGTGTAAATCAGCTGACAATGAAGCTGAAAAGCACAAGTTCACATCCATGGAGGTTAAATAAGATAGCAATTTTCCCAGGTCTCACCTGTCTCTTGCTATCTCTCCCCCCTTCTTGCACACACCCCTACCCCTTGTAGCTATATGCACGTGCACAATCTCTTAGGTGATGGTCAGCTATTGACGAGTATGAGATGGTGAGAGGGGGAGCAATGGAGTTCCACTGCCAAAGAGAAGGTGCTGCCTAGGCCTCAGGTATAGCTTTTGTCTTGAAGCTATCTTCCGAGGTGCTAGCTACTCGGTCTAGGTCCTCGCACCATCCCTGTGGCTGCTTGAGCACTTACTCTGTCGACTGTAGCTGTCAGTGTGTCATGATGGCATAGGAGACTGGTTGTGAAAGCTTTAACAACCTTCTGCAAACCTTCAAGAAGGCCTTTGATGGCTGCATAATATCTTTGTACCACCTAGAAAGTTCTGTCATTGATTTATACGTATTTTATTCAATGTTTCTATGATAAAATAACAAAATTTTATACTATTTTTTAACAGCGTGTAACTTTGGAACTGCTCGATGGAAAAACTTCATTCCAGTCTTATATTGTAGAGCAGCACAAGAGCTATTCAATGGTACTTGAATCATGGGAATCCATCCCAGGGAACCAAAACGTGCCACTTTTTGCGCGAGGCACTTTTTGTGAGCGCTTGAGAGTAGCAAGCACAAAAGCGGTCGCTGTGGAGCTTATGAACGTCTCCGGGTTATGGGACTTGAACGAGCAGAAAGTAGAAGAGTTCCTCTGTCTTCTGGTCTTTGTTTGGAGTTCTAGAAGTGAAAGATGGCCTAGATAGAACAGGTAAGAAATATAGATAAAAAACGGCAAAAATTGCATGCACTGGAATGTGCCACTGGATGCACTTCCTGGATCTGCAAAAATTAGACCGCTGGCCTAACGACTGTTATATAGCTATCTTACATTATGATTGGTTCCATATAGGGCTTCAGATTTCAGTCACTATAGATATCACGAGCATTATTTACAACATGGACAATCTTTACCAGTCATATATACGTTTGGCCACTTAGTTGTGCGCATGAGCAGAAAGCATAATAATTATTGGTATGCATATGCATTGATGGGCACTGTTGATAGGTGTGGCTACGGTGGCCAACAAAAAGGCACTATTTGCGTCGCTCGTGGACCGTATCCCTCGATTTGATGCACACTGAAGCCAGTTTTTCGCCGAATTCGATTGGTTCGTTGTGCTTACGAGTCGCTTAGACGCCTATATCTCGAGATATGGCGATTTTTGTGCTGATGACAACGACAACGACGACACGACCGATTACTTTACCCTCTTGTGCATGCGCACGGGGTAATTAGTTAGAATGCAGCTTCTACTTGAATAAATACGGCATCTAAGGCCATGCAAATTAATTCTAGTCTCAGCGTGTGCACGCCCGTGTCTACCTACATGCAGCCAGCCAACGAGATCAAGTGGTAAGCTTGATGCTTTAAATCATTAACTTAACTACCACTTAACCTTAAAAAAGGGCCCAGCAGCCAAAAACTGATGTAGGAGGGCATGAGAAAGTAATACATTTTTTGCTTGGTGGTCACCTCTTTCATATCAAAATCAACCACCCCATGTGTACCTCTACAGGGCAAGAAATAGAATATTTCAATAATTTTGGTGGCATAAGCCATGGCAATACAGCTCAGGCCTCCCATGACAATAAAACACTCCGGGGGAGTGTAAAATTAATCGAAGTACAACAAGCTGCAGAAAAATTATGGGCGTGTCTAGTTTCTACTCCATGTCTAGCAACAGATCCGAAAATTTTGGGGTCAATAGACCGATCTCCTAGAAAACGTAGCTACTGTTGATCAAACCATAGAGTGTATTATTAAATCTAGTAACCTCACCATCTCGCCGCGATGATTGAAGCAATCAACGTAGTCACAGCTCACCAGCGCTCCTACCTAGAATCTGTATATTGATAGCGATTCCGGACGATCGACCTGTGGCAATATTAAAAAAAAGCAGCCATAACTTGGTAATGGATTTAGCTATGAACAGGAAAGAGTTACCTGAGTGAATGGCCTTTCTTCTGAACCTTGAATTAAGCAAATCGGTTAACCACACGCTTTGCGATTTTGATTCTTAGCTCTATGGAAATTTGCATGCAAAAACTTGTTTCAGTGTATAACTCGAACAAGGCTTTGTTCTTTCAACGTGAAACACCTAGTCTTGCTAGCCACACCCTTCAATCTTCAATCTGGCGCGCGAGACTAGGAAACACCCAGCGCTGAATAGGCCTCGTCGCGCGACGTCGACGCGAATTTGAAATTGAGAGCGGCGTCACAAGTTATAATTATAGAACCCCCCTCGCTAGATCTGCTCTACGCTGTGACTGGCAACCAAGTTCAAAATCGCGTAGGTATAGGGTTAAATCGGGCAAAGATGACCTTTGACCCCATAAAGTACGCCCAAATTTGAAATTCGCTTTGCCGCCACTTAGCGATATCGAGCCGAAAAATCGGGAGTCCGGAATCGCTAATATTGGAATGGAATTATATCATATGGATGTGAATTGGAATGGAATTATAAGTATCAAATACAGGAATGACCACAAGTATAGTAATAACCATGGCGTCAGAACGTGTTCTGCACGGGTTGCGCTTACTTCAATGCCGTGTGATTTGGAGTATTCGAGATCAATACTATTATTACGGCGATTATATATCACCTGCGCATGCGTGCATAAGCGCATGTACGCAGAGTACCGGTATTTATCACTTTGAAATCTCCCAAATTTCGTGAATTAGCTACCTTGCAAAAAAACCTGCATTAACATTGAAGGTTAGACTGTTAATAGTGCTTCAAGTTGTGGTGCATGGCTATACCAATAGCAATTAGTGTCCAGACCAGTAACTGTTTCATATAAATCACAGACTGTCAGATGTCAGACATGTACCCGTTTTTAATTAATACTTTAGCAACGCTCTTGTGCTTCAGTGAAGGTAGGTTTCTATAATAATAATTATAATATTATTATTATAGGCATTATGTATTATAAAGCATATCAATGCAGGGCTTTTAGCAATGACTTTATTAAATTTTTAATCTATGATAGCTACATCCATAACATTATTTCCATTGGGAATGGTATCTGTTTGCCCTGAAGGACAACTACTATTGACTTGTGAGAGAATAACTGGCTCCATCTTGTACTGGGATGTTTCTGTTCCTCGCATGCCCAGTGCCACAATTCAAAGAATAGTCCTGAGTCAAGGAGATTTAGCATCACCAGAATTTAAGATAGGTTTCACAGAGTTCAATATCACCAGTACATCTGATAACCCATTGACTAGTCAGCTGCTGATTAACAATGTGACTACTGAGATAAATGGATCAACCATCTACTGTTCTGAAGATGGTGATGAAAATGATGCACCAATGATTACAATTAATGTCAAATACAAAGGTATAATTATACTAACTGTTGCCTCAGTATCAAGTACACAATACTAGTACACCCTAAAGGAAATAGTTTCGCACTGTACACCTTAAGGGGGTTAATATTTGACGCTTAGCAGTGCGATATTAAGAATAATTGTCATAGAAAAGGGATATAAATACACATAATAGGTGTAGGGAGGGAATAATAGGTGACCACGATTTTCACCAGTCAAGAATGTAGCCAGCTGGCTGTGTGTATAAGCATAAGCCTATACGTGCGCTAATTGACACCATACAGGATTTAGCAATCTTTCAATTGACACTTGCCATGATGTGCAAGTACAGAACTATAGCTATATAGCTAGTTTGTACATTGTAGCTACCATGCTTCTCTTGATCGCTCGGGATCTATGCATGGCGATATATTGCACTCAGCCCTTGCGCCCTTGATATAACTAATACATAACAGCTGGATAATGAATCATAATTAATTATGATAATCCATAATATTATACTAGATGATGTTTTGCGTAGCATGGATCTTTCCCTCAATGTTACCATGGTGAACCAACTCTTGAGAAGTGATAATGTCATAGTCACACTTCAATGGCCTCGAGAGCCTGGAGCAGTTTACAATATCAATATTTCATCAGAAATATCAGATACTGAGCTTAACTCTTTGTTGTATAACATCTTCACGATATCTCTAACCATTTCTTATGATATTCAATACAATTTGAACATTGAATCAAGTCTCTGTGGTGTCACTACAACCAGAATATTGACATATGGTGAGATACACTACAATAGATTATAGGCCAATTGAGTAAACTAAATTCACAGTTATCGTTAAAAATTTTTCGATACTGCATGCGGACAGGTAGTCATTATTCAAAATGGTAAAAGAGTGCAAGAAACACTAGGTTTGAACTCGCAATTGCCAAGGACACGCCCTTCCATTGCAGCGCTCAATGGGCGGAGCCAAAATATAATTTTCTATATGTGACCAGCTATATTATGAGAAAGGGACCATTTGGGAGTTTTTTTCTGTTTGTAAATCGTACTATGTAGCTTGTTTTATGTATGGAGTAATGTACTGTTCATGTAGCTAATCCGCTCTGTTTGTGCCTATACAAACATAGGGTGTAGCTACTCACTACCAGCTAGTTACATACTTTTGTTGAAAGGAGGCTATTTGGGCATAAAAATTAAACACTACATTGTCCACAAATGGTCCTTTTTCTCATACTAGCAGGTCACATAATATACAGTGCATTTGTATAATGTATATTACTATTGTATATACTTCTAAAAATTTGCCCTTTCTAATTATTCGATGCCCTTTATCGATGCTGTACCATTAAATTTTCTTATTAAATTTATGCTTTTTGGAAATTTAATGTACAGGCTACTAGTCTCACAAGCCACACCCCCTTACGAGTATTTATGCCAAATTTTTTGTAGCATTGTAATTCATGATACCGGTAACATAATAATTGCTGTTACCCACCAATACCATCATTACATCATCTTGCACTTGCGTTGAGACCTAGAGCAATAAAGAATGTTATTATATATAACTCATGCACACATTACACAGTTACCTGCAATTACCCACCAACCCAATTACATGACCCTGTTGTTGTGGTCAGTGGATCTCAGGATAACCCTCCAATAGAGGGACAGTTCATCACATACACATGCCCTACTGGATTTATACTCACTGGTCCAAATGCATCAGTATGTATGGGGAACAGAAAATGGGAACCAGATCCAGGAGAGGTGGATTGCATAGGTAATTATCAATAGTTGACATAATACATCAGAAATTAATAATTAATATTCAATATCTATATAGCTGATCATGATTGTGGGTCACTACCTACAGACAGAGATATCAAGCAAGACTACAATTCTAATCTGGATGGTTTTGTTTTAGTATTAACCTGTGTATCTAATATGAACACCACTAATGCAGAAATTCTCAATGTGACATGTGGCAGCAATGGAAGTTGGATTCCAGATCCAGCTGATTTCATTCAGGCTTGTTCATTACTTACAACAGTTACTATACCACAAGGTATATACCACAAACTTAATTATTTGCGTTGGATACTCTATTGATTTTCGAGGCTCCATTGAGGCTCTGAATTTCTCATAATTACCTCATAGATTACCTAATAAAGTATACACCATAATTACGTCATAACCACATTGCTACTGGGGATATAACGAATTTCTTTTTTTTTTGTTGACTGGGACTCGGGATGTAACTTGAATCCCAAAAGGTACACTCACATGCATGTCTCACTTATACCGGGTAATCAAATTTCTATACTGTGTATCTTATAGTATTGCATTAGCTATCTCTAGTACTACTTTAATATACCGTATAACGGGAAACTTTCGAGGGAGAAAACTCAGAAAACTTTCACGAATTTCGCGATTTTTCAGCCATCTGCGAAAGGTTTCTCCACAAAATTCTAAGCATGCCACACCCATTATACAACCAGTTTTAACATTCCGCAAAAGTTTTCTCTATGAAATGCTTCTTTCCTACGGATCTGCAAAAGTTTTCTCCCTCGAAAATTTCCCGTTATGCGGTAATAATAATAGTAGAATGTAAGAAATCTGGCCAGCCTTTTATACCTTTATAATTTTATTATAATATACTCTTGATTATGCTGATTCTGTTTTATAATATTATAGGTCTGAATAATGAAACATTTGAAGACTCCTTACTGCTGATCATACTAATCCCCTCCACTATTTTTCCTACTATTTTACTCATCCTATTCATGGTAACTCTCTGTGTTATTATAAGAACATGCATGGCCAAAAAGACTTTGGATGATCCTAATCAGCAGCCAACATATTATGACGAAATCACCGAGTGTCATAAAGCTATACCAATGGAAGAAAATGCTGCATATGGCCATATTATCACATGTATAAAATAATCGGTCTTTAAGTTGCCCTCTTATGAAATATTTGTGTTGTAAACATTGTGTTCAGAAATGCAGGTCTCTGGAATGATCTTGTACTGCATTTCAGGATTTTGATGACAGCACAAAATTATTACAGATTTATCCGGCAATAATATAGAATATTATCATTATAATGATTGTTTGATATCATTGTGTGCGTGCATGGAGTATAAAATTAATTCTGTTTGATCCCACAATTTACGTGTGTATATATATAAACAACTATAAAACTTCGTTTGCTAGGCAATCACTAACGATTTTGGGTGCATGTACAAATTAAAGTCTAAATTAATTACTGCATAAATCTGACCTAGCAACATAATTCTCATCCCCGCCCGTCCAACAGGCCACCTCTACAAATTTCATTGCTATTGCGTGTGTGCATGCAGTAGTAACCCTTTACCAAAATTAATATTGCTGGTATCCTGGCGAGTTCAAAAATACTTCCTCGATCCAGCCCTATTTTATGGATGAGAATCAAGTAAATTATTTCATCTGGCCTAAACTATAATTACATACGGCTCACTTACAGCACATATCTTTTGCTGGTATTAATGTCATCCCACAATACATTCACTGTTTATATCTGGGAAGGTTTTACGTGAGGTTAAAGTCCATCTGTATGAGCAGTGTGTTGTTGCAGTATTACCAGCCCACATACCTATACGTTGTATATATCTGGGGAGATTTTACGTGAGGTCAGAGGTCACACATAAATCACCCCCTGATTATTGTATTGGTAAATTAGTATTACATGGGAAAATTTTACGTAAGAACTTTGACCTTACGTAAAATCTTCCCATATAAAGTAATGAATGTAAACACTGGGAATACTTTACATGTGACGTAAAATCCTCCCATGATTAGATCATGGCAGAAGTCACGTAAAAATCTCCCCATGATTAACCCAAGGGAGAAGTCACGTAAAATTTTCCCATGATAGAATCATGGCATTTTTCCTACTTTTACATAAAGATCTAAATGACCGGATTCTAATCCGGATTAACTAATCCAGATTAAAAGGCGTTTACACAGAAACTGGATTATTTTAATCCAGATTCTAATCCTGGATTAAGGGCCTAGTGTAAACGGGGCTTTAGACACTGTTTAGGAGGTTTCTATGTGATTTAGAAGACCGAAGGGCTCTGTGTAGAATCCCGAGCCTTGAGGTCTTCTAAATCACGTAGAAACCGACTAAATAGTGTCTAACTACTTTAGATCCTAGCAACAATACCCAACAGCTTTGTATATAAACAACTGCCTAGCAACAAACTGGCCATAGGCAAACAAAATTTACCAGGTTTTTTATGGAGCTTACAAGGTTTTTTTTTATGAAGGATAGATACTGCAGTTCAACCAATCAGATCACTGTATTTGTTACAAGTAGGATCTAAATATAATAATCATAGATGATATAGTACGGATGTACTATATCCTCTATGGTTCGATCGACAAAATGCGTCTCTAGCTGTAGCTATGGCCCGAGGAATTAAGGCCACTCTTCTTTGTGCACACTGCCCTACAGTTCTGACCAATCCTGAGCCTTGTAGTGCGGACTTTCTCTCCGCCCGCGCCGTGCGTTCATAGCAACTGGGCGCTTCCAAGACGTGTATCCATGCCTTCATGTAAATGACACGGACTACATTATTATAAGAAAATTGTCGCTCTGAAAAATATTTTTCGTTGTATAATAATATTATGTTATAGTTATAGCACGGGGCCAGGGATTTATGGCAGTAAACCGACCCGAGTCCGAGGGCGTAGCCCGAGGACAAGGGCGGTTTACGTTGCCATAAATCCCTGGCAACCGTGCTATAACTATTATATATCCCACCTGATTGGCTAAAAGTCACGCGCACCATAGTCTACATGCATAGCAACAACCGTTCTAACCTAGCAACAATAGTTCTGAACAGAAAGAGAGTTGCACAGTAAAAACAAACCAGCAAAGAAACAACCGATGACGGATGGCTTGAGTCACGGAACCATGGCTAGTTGAATCAATCAGTGCTTCAGCTTTCCGTGAACAGAAGACAGTCAGGTAGCTTCGAAAACAAATAGAATAGTTTCACTGTTCAACAAACTCGGGCAATGGCTACTGAGACTTGGACTAGCAGCTAGTACAGTTCACTTGCGCTTGCATGCAGTTGAACGTGCCACGTGGTAGAACTGCCAGATCGAGTGATAGCTAATTGGTTCCTGATTAGTGTCAATTAGTGTGCGTGTGTTTCCGTGTCTATGTAAACAATGTCTACTGCCTATGTACAGTATACTTAGTAGTGTGTGTGTGCAACCATGGTGCAATGAGAAGTAGCACTGTGCTGATGCACACGCACATATAGTAGGTATGATGATGTGACTGCTTGTGTGAACTAAACAATGGCTCTGATTGGTCAAGGTCATAGCCAGAGGGAGGGAAATATGGATCATATTTTCCCTTGTACCCCTCAGGGAGGGAAAATATCCTAGTTATACCCCGGCTGATATAATACTTAGGTATACTTAGGTGGGATATATAGTATAATAATGACACTAAGAAGACAAATAAGATAAATGTTTCCATTAACCACTGTACCATAATAATATTATTATTACCGTATAGCCGGAAAATTTGGCGGGGAATTAAATTTGGCGGTTTGGCAGCTATATTACAACCGCCAAAATTTCCTACTCACATTATATTATATGCGTAGGGAGATCCCGTACGTACCAAACCGCCAAATTTAAATCTGCCAATATTCTTGCAATAGCGATTTTGGGCTCAACTGCCAAATTTAATTCCCGCCAATATTTCCGGCTATACGGTATACTGTAACATCATACTTTGTTTGCTACATATATACCATTCTACACTTAGAGTACAATATATCATGAAGATTATCATTTCGCTGTATATTTTGGTGGCCTGGGAGGAGCTGACATCATTAAATTTTTAGGTACATCAGATCTACATTGTCAACATTAAGAGCATAAAACTTTCTGACTGTCAACAATTAACGATTCTGAATTGCTGCATGTGCACCATAATAGTTATTGTTTTAAAGGGGACATAATTAAATAATGTTACTATTAGAGGTCCCATAATTATTATTTTATAGACTTTCTTTGAAACCTACAATTAATAGCATTGATACTATTAATTAATTAGGGTCTAGTTTCACTGGGATACTACAATATTATTAACCTCATGCCTTGGTCAGACCCTTAGACATGCACATGTACATTCAGCTTACTCAGCTAGTGGCTTGGGGGGTAGTGGGGGTGCTAATTCATGCTGGTCTTGATAGCTTTTAAAGTTGGATTTCCTTCCTCTTCCCTCCCCTTGATGAGGCAACTCAAGAGCAGTTGTGGTAAGCACTTGTTGGGCATCATCATCATCAACAGCTATAGGGAGTTTTCCTGACAAATTTAAGATAGAAAACTTTAAGTTATGAACCAAAGGCTGGCTTCAAAATGCAAAATAATAACTTTTGAAACGTTAGATACTCTACATCCATGGTTATGTACATAGCAATATTAATTTAATCAGACATACCTGTTTCGTAAACCATTTCAATATCATTAGCCAGTTGCTGAAAACCAATTTTTCTCAGTGCATTAGTGACATCTCTCCAAGTTGGGCGTCCTGGGAAGTTCCTAAGCCACTGATCCAGTACCTCCACAATGCTCTCCTCAGGTGGATAGTTAGTGCACTTATCCAGAACATCTTTACTGACTTCAAGAGCCTCACCTAACTGATACCAGTGTGGTGTTACAGCTCCTCGTACTTGGATCAGTAGAGTGTCAAGGTTGACGGGATCATCTTTATGAAATTCATTTCTGAATCATAAGTAATGCATGCACAAAAGTAAATGTTTACCAGCAATGGAATCCTGGTTTATTGTGATAACTGGCCTCTGTAAATTGTGATTCAATAGTGCATACTCCACTCTATCATCCATGTCATCTGAACTTAGAGTGACAGTATGTTTAGCTTTCTTGTTTAAGGAAGATGGTCCAATGTCAACATAGACCAGAGTATCCTGCTGGACTACTGGGTCAAGCTGTCTTGAGGAATTCTGCTGCATAGCAATATAATGCATGGTTATAGGCATACAGATTTTAGGTCCCAATGGGGAAGAGTCTTCCCGGCAAGATCAACTCTTATAATTAGTTTCCCTTTGGGGTCTAAAGTCTGTCTAATAGGTCTTAAAGGGCATGCATGTAACTCACTAGTACTGGATCTAACTATAGCAATAGCCTAGGACTGCACTACAATCATGTATATATATATGTGAGGGTATTTTTTTAACCTAGTATAGTATAAGATCATAGCTGTAACAAATACTGCAATTTGATTGGCTACTGACAGGTATCTATATCTCATAGTCACCTAAAAGCTTCTCATAGTTACCTACAAGATTTTCATATTCACCTACAAGTTTTGCCCTCTGGCTCTTAGCAATACAAAACTATATGATCTAAACTTGTTAGACACTGTTCAGTCGGGTTCTGTGTGATTTAGAAGACCATTATGGATAGAACCCTCGCTTTGCTTGGGATTCTGTATAGAGTCCTTCAGTCTTCTAAATCACATAGAAACCTCCTAAACGGTGTCTAACTATTATGTAGATATGAATCATTAAATTTTGCCAGGTACCTACGTAGTTGCATGCCCTATAATATTATTCTCCATCAGGAGTCTATAAGATGCTGTTGATTAACGGTTGTGCCTCTGATATATAAATTCGTGCGCATATTTATTTGATAATTAATAATTATTTACCTCAGCATGTGAATGATAGGTATTTTCTTTTGGGATATCTCTACAAATTAAGACAATAACATGAGTATATGGTCATGAATCCCATACGTGACGTACATATTATTATATAAGTCCATAGATTAATGTTTTAGCAAGTGAATGCTGTGCATACATGTACAACATCGATCACCAGCTATCATGTACGTACGTCTGTCATAAACATTTATGGAACGTCCATTATGTACATGTCTTATCTATACACTGTTGTGAATAGAGTAATCAGTTTATGACACTCTTGCAAGTGCTTTAATTAACTTACGGTGGCCGGTTATTAACCCTTTTTCGTCGTAGAAATCCTATAATTTAAAAATTAAAATTGTGGCATCGAATGTACAGGCCTAGGGTAAGTGTCGCACATGATGTGTATAATAATTATATTATTATACCTTTTTTTATCAAACACAAGACTGCTGAAATTGCAATAATTATGGCCGTAACACTGAATATTAATACCCCCAGCACACTTCCAACAATTAGTCCTCCACTGGTACCAGATGTAGTAGAAATTTCTGTAATAATAATTTAACAACAAATTAACAGTAACTGTTATTAATAATAATAATAAGCAAACGTACATCTTTAACAAAAATTAATTGCTAGTACCTGACGATGTAGTTGGTGAACAAGACTGAATGAAATCAGCTGGATTGGGAATCCAACTTCCATTGCTGTGACATGTTACACTGGGGGTCATTTCAGTAGTGGAATTAAGAGATATCTCATTTTCACAGGTCAGTGTTAAAACAGAACCCTCCAGAGTAGAATTGTAGTTTAGCTTGACATTACTGTCCACAAGTGGTAATCCACAGTCAGCTATGATTTTGTATTACACATAATATTTATTACTAAAGTTTATATAATACGATCCAGTGATATAAATTACTAAAGAAGATAATTACCTATACAGTCCACCTCTCCAGCGTCTGGTTCCCATTCTCTATCCCCCATACATACTGATGCATTAGGGCCAGTCAGTATAAATCCAGGAGGACATGTGTATGTGATGAACTGTCCCTCTATTGGAGGGCTATCCTGAGATCCACTGACCACAACAACAGGGTCATGTAATGATTGTGTTGGTGGGTAATTGCAGGTAACTGTGTGCATATTGACATTATGTAATGTGTGCATGCATGTAATTAAAAATGACGTCATTAATTTTATTGCCTTAGGCCTCAATATAAACTTTAATGTCAAAGTGTATGCAGGTGATTAGAGCAGCTTTCTATCTGACAGTGTGTACGTCCATTCATAAAACTAAACAATAATGCAGGGGTATAATATAATTATTAAATTGAATGATGCATGACAAAGCTATAATTATATAGCTGTCTATACAAACAACAACCAGATTTTAGTATTCGAAGTAGATAATCACCTATGGCACTCCCAGGGACTTAGGGCCAGGTAAGTACCCCATATTTTGTTAATTTTAGTTAGGTACAAAAGTTATGTTCCGCTTCAATACTACTATTAATAATAATTATGCTAGCTAGTGTAACATACCACATGGGCACCACTTGTTTATGGCGTGCATGCCAATTGATCTTTCAGTGTGTGTATAGTATCTCTATACTGTAACACCAATAATAATTATTATTATAGCACAATTAGGGTACTATATCTAATTAGATCATAGTTGTAACAAATACTGCAATCTGATTGGTCATTAGCAGGTATCTATATGTGATAGTACCCCTACAAGTCTGATAGAACCCCTACAAGATTTTGATAGAACCCCTACAACTTTGTATCCTCGGGCTATTACAGTGTTTTACTATATGATCTAAACTTGTTAGACACTGTTTAGTCGGTTTCCACGTGATTTAGAAGACCTCAGGGCTCCGTAGAACCCTCGCTGCGCTCGGGATTCTACATAGAGCCCTTCGGTCTTCTAAATCACATAGAAACCTCCTAAACAGTGTCTAACTAATATATAATAATAATCTGTATGTTAATTAACTGAATCAGTGAATCTGTCAATAATAATATTATGATCCCCTAGGGCCATACAAGCAAGTACTATACACTTACCATAGTTTAACACCTTGGTTGTAGTGACACCACAGAGACTTGATACAATGGATATATTGTATTGAATATCATAAGAAATGGTTAGAGATATCATGAAGATGTTGTACATCATAGAGTTAAGCTCATTGTGAGGTGGTTCTGGCAAAATATTGATGTGGTAAACTGCTCCAGGCTCTCGAGGCCATTGAAGTGTGACTGTGACATCATCACTTCTCAAGAGTTGGTTCACCATGGTAACATTGAGGGAATGATCCACGCTACCCCAAAACTCATCTAGTGTATTATGGAATATAATTTTTAACAGTCCATTATCCATAATTAATATAATACCTTTGTATTTGACGTTAATTACAGTCAATGGTGCATTTGTTTCATCACCGTCTTCAGAACAGTAGATGTTTGATCCATTTATCTCAGTAGTCACATTGTTAATCAGCAGCTGACTAATCAAAGGGTTGTCAGATGTATGGATGATATTAAACTCTGTGAAACCTATCTTAAATTCTGGTGATGCTAAATCTCCTTGACTCAGGACTATTCTTTGAATTGTGGCGCTGGGCATGCGAGGAACAGAAACATCCCAGTACAAGATGGAGCCAGATATTCTATCACAAGTCAATAGTAGATGTCCTCCAGGACAGACAGACACCATTCCCATTGGTGATAGTCTTATGGATGTAGCTATAGCTATCACAAAATATTGTGTAGCTAGAATGTTTACCAGTTATTATATTATAGCTATTATAGGCCTGCTAGGAAACATGACATGTGCTTAACAGTGTGTTCGGATATTATTATAGCATTATAATAATATTATAGCCAGCTAGATATAAACCTCTTCTTGATATTAAACTTTTGGCATGTATGCACAATACCGTCTACAACTTACCTTCACAGCTGCACAAACATAGAGCGTAGATGAGTGTTGCGCGTGTTATGGCTAATATCGCAAATCTGAACATTTCTGATATCTGTCTAGCCATAGTCTAGAGTAACAGACTTGATTTATAGCTATTGATGTATAAATAGTGATGTCCAACCTCCAAGGGCCTCCAGTAAATCGAAAATATCTCAGCTCTGGCTAGGCCTGAGTACACTCACGGAAAAAACGCACTGGATAGCTCACTGAATTAGCTATCTATGACGTCTTAACCGTGCAAATCGATTCCGCGGAAACGCTGCTAGCTTCGTTTTTGTTTGTATTAAGTTTCTACGAAGAAAGTTTAGGTGGGCGTGGCTACGTAACGGTTTTATCTACGGACACGTTACAATCTATGGTTACAAGCACCGCTGGATAGAGCTCGTGGAGAGCTACCTTCTGATATTCGAACATTGATATTCCACTAAAAGATAATCCGCGGAAAAATCAGTGAAATTTGGAGGTTGGAAATCGCTAGTATAAACATGTATAGTCTCGCGCGCCAGCCCCTCCTATACCCGTAGGAGGGGCTGGCGCGCGAGACTAAAACATGTACAGTAGAGCCTCTGAATGACAGAGAGATTGGGAGCAACTGATTCTTGTACAACTGTGCTCTGTCGAGAGCTAGCTAGCTCTTCACTGCTAGTCTAGCATTGTCTAGTCAGAGGCAGGTACGTGTAGGGGTGTGGCCTGTCAAGCTGTCGACGGTCCCGCCAAAATTGTGGTCCCCCGGATTGTCCGCTGCGCGCCGTATTATGTTGACAATCTTGGACTTGGAAAGATTACCACATCCCTAGTAGCTTCAGTGTATAACATAACTTGAAAGTGAAAAACAGATGACAAACTTTAAAAGAACCATTTTCCATAGGCACTTGTCACTGTGTCTGTGCCAAATTCTTACTGGGCAAATAACTGCTTGTTTCAGAAAAGTAAAGTGCTACTGGGGATGTAATTTTATCACAAGCAGATGAAGATTGGGTAACCAGCTCATGAGTGGAAATGTGTAACGTTGGCCAAATCTCTAGATTTAGGCATAATAAATAATGTCATTTTTATGAGCTACTTGCACTAAATCGCAACGCCACAGGAGCCCGGATTATCTGCAAACAGCACACACTGCACCAATTAAAAAAATGTATGCTCATCATCTCCCTCATCATGATTGTATAGAAACCAAAGACAGAATCTATAGTATTACCAAACCATTAATAGACTGCTCCCACGGGCCACAGCAGCTTCCACCATAGCAGGGGTGGGTGCAGTATGATATGACAAGACTAGAATCATCTACTAAAATTTGGTTAGAATCCTCAATTCTTTAGTATGATTGTGATTAATTTTAGACTACAGAATACTTTGCAATTGGTCCATAGTTCAGTTCAACCAGATCCTGATGTTCTGGTGTAGATTTTGATTGTAATTCTCTGTATAGGGGTACTGGAGTTTGAGGATGTAGCTAGACATCCTTTGTCAATGTGGCAAGTATTCTCCTCAGACATTGCTTTACTTGTATGTGATGGCCTAATAACACGTTTTGGATTAAGATCTAGAGAGCCTATAATAATTATATAAATTTTAAAACTGTTTGCTTTCTCTAATGGATAATAGTATAATTAATTTTATATACGTATGTTTCTTCAACACCAAAAAAAATGCAATAACCATGGCCACACTAACAAATACTGATACCCCCAGCACACAACCAAGAACTGTTACTCTTACACCAGTGCTAGATCCATTAGGAATCTCTGCAGAACGGATCTTATTAATTTTGTTATACAATGTATGTCTACACACAGTGATATAAATTAGTACCTGTCATCAGTGATGCGGTTGTACCGAATGGTGAACAAGACTGGATGAAATCAGCTGGATTGGGAATCCAACTTCCATTGCTGTCACATGTCACACTGAGGGTCGTTTCATTAAGATACTTATCATTCCCACATATACAGGTCAGTATTAAAACAGAACCCTCCAGAGTAGAACTGTAGCTTAGTTCAACATTTCTGTCCACAAATAGTAATCCACAGTCGGCTGCATGATAGCCATTGCATGATTACTATAATAATCGTACGTACATAACTATAAAATTAGATTCAATGATGTATTGCATCAAAAGAAGATAATTAATTACCTATGCAGTCCACTTCTCCTGGGTCTGGTTCCCATTCTCTATTCCCAGTACATGTTGATATGTTTGGGCCAATCAGTATAAATCCAGTAGGGCATGTGTATGTGATGAACTGTCCCTCTATTGGAGGGCTATCCTGAGATCCACTGACCACAACAATAGGGTGGTGTAATAATTGTGTTAGCGGCTAAGTGCAGGAAACTGCATGTATATTAATTGTGCATTAATATTTTTTTTATTGCCCTAAGTCTTATAGAGGCTAGCGATTTTCTCTCTACCTGTCCATTAAGTGTACTGCTTGGCCATAATATTATTTGGATGCTAGCTGACAAATAGTCATATACATATTTTGTGGTGAACCAAATCACATGCATGTACATACTACTATTATAATAGTGTAACACTTGTTTATGGCGTGCATGCCAATTGATCTTTCAGTGTGTGTATAGTATCTCTATACTGTAACACCAATAATAATTATTATTATAGCACAATTAGGGTACTATATCAAATAATAATAATAATCTGTATGCTAACTGAATCAATGAATCTGTCAATAATAATATTATGATCCCCATAACAAGCAAGTATAATACACTTACCATAGTTTAACACCTTGGTTGTAGTGACACCACAGAGACTTGATACAATGGATACATTGTATTGAATATCATAAGAAATGGTTAGAGATATCATGAAGATGTTGTACATCATAGAGTTAAGCTCATTGTGAGGTGTTTCTGGGAAAATATTGACATGGTAAACTGCTCCAGGCTATCGAGGCCATTGAAGTGTGACTGTGACATCATCACTTCTCAAGAGTTGGTTCACCATGGTAACATTGAGGGAACGATCCATGCCATGCTACCCAAAAATTCATCTAGTGTATTATGGAATATAATTTTTAACTGTCCATTATCCATAATTAATATAATACCTTTGTATTTGACGTTAATTACAGTCAATGGTGCATTTGTTTCATCACCGTCTTCAGAACAGTAGATGTTTGATCCATTTATCTCAGTAGTCACATTGTTAATCAGCAGCTGACTACCTTATGGACACTTTTGTTTGCGGGTACTAAATTTAGCGAAATTAGCGATTTATCCGATTTTCGCTAATATTTGTACCCACGAATATTAAAATTTTCAACATTTTCGAATAAATAGAATGTTAATTTTGAAAAATCGCTAAAATGAGTACCCGCTAAACGCACTATTTCAAAAATCCGCTAATATTTGTACCCGCAAATAATCGTAGCCCTAAGGTAGTCAATGGGTTATCAAATATACGTGAGATATTAAACTCTGTGAAACCTATCCTAAATTCTGGTGATGCTAAATGTCCTTGATTTAGGACTATTCTTTGAATTGTGGCACTGGGCATGCGAGGAACAGAAACATCCCAGTACAAGATGGAGCCAGACATTCTATCACAAGTCAATAATAGTTGTCCTCCAGGACAGATAGACACCATTCCCAGTGGAGATAGTCTTGTGGATGTAGCTATCACAAAAAAAATTGCAAGTCCCTATATTATATAATTATGGCTAGCTTGTTAAGAGATGCGATAAATGCCAGCTTTGAACAATAAAAGGTTACCTTCAATATAGTGCATGAGTAAAGCACAAATGATTGATACTTGGAGTGCTAAACTTGATAATTTCATAATGGTGAATTCTCGACAGCTGTCTGTAAATCGAAGTGGCTGACTTGATGGCTCCAAGGTCTGATGTGGATGATAGAGCAGGTTTGATCTAGAGTTGCAATTGCATATTCCACTGAGCTAAGTTTCTAGATGCCTATTAGTGGAACGAATAAACTTCAATTGGTATTTATTTATAGTTGGTACTGTTCATTTTTGTGGTTAGCCTCATTGCTCTTCCTTTAATACCGGATACGTTTGTAGGGCATACCCAAATGCTATAACAATATAGATTCCTCTACAATGCTGTAAAAGGTTTTGGCACCAAAATGCAAGCTTTTGTACTGATTTGCTGGTGTTCATGGTACCACAGTATGTCACAGATATGTGCATATGCACAGTGCCACAGTAATAACAATCATGGGTGCATGTATGTACTGCAAGCCCACGACTACATGCTGTTATAATTATAATAGTACTTAGTCCCTTAGTGTAAGCGAATCAATACACTTGTAGGCTAGGTTTGTAATCAAGAAATACCGTGTTTATGAAACGCATGATCTAATTAGCGCAAGAAAATTCGCATTCTAGCATAGTGTCTTAATGGAGCGCCTAACGACCTTTGCGCAAAATTAGCTTACATTCTATTAGCATAAACACGGTAAGGTGTAAGTATATGCAGCAGCTAAGTTATGATAACAATGTTAACATAATAGCAAAGTTTACACTAGCACCATGCAAGTTGTTTGTGGTAACAACTTGCTACAAATATTATGTATAAACAAGTAGGTTGATACTATTTCCCAATATAATATTATACAAAAACAAGCATCTGCTGTATACATAAACTTTCATGTTTTATAGCATAGCTCTGAAAATAACTTAACTACATGTCACAAACAATGAAAAATCATCTCTGTGGACATAGTACAAGAAATAATACTAGCAGCTGGTCCATAGATCTGTAGGCCCATGCATTCCCAAACTGAGTATGGCTATGGCTTATACTATAGATACCGATCAACTGCAGTTTTCCACAAGAGATCTCTTGAGGAAGCAAGGTAGAATAAATATTAACTTAGGCATATCCATAATCCGTTCCACTATTATTCTAGGGAAAGGTGCCAGTTGATTAAATCATGGTATTGTTTATGATAGTGTTCAAGATTGTTTGTAGTATAGCAGATCGATACTTGCCCATGTTCGTATACATGTTGTTCGTTTGCTGTAACATATCTGGTTGGGAAATCACACATTGATAAACATGCCACATGTATTTTACGGTATATTATGTTGTTTACAGTGCCACTGTTTTCATCATCTAAACTATATGATGGTGTATATTTCGATATGAATCTCCCAAAGGAAAACTGGTCTTTGCTGTAAACATGTTTCCCTTTTTGCGCATCGTGATCACCACATACACATTAAATTGGGCATTGGGCAATGGTCACCCCATCAACTTATGCTTCCTACATGCATGCATGCGCCTGTGAAAAATAATAGCACTTTCTATATAGTATAGTTCCTCAACAAAAGAGATACCTGGGATGACATAAAATTATAATTGTTGCCATAAGGTGACTAGCTATAGAACTTTCAATCTTATAATGTGCATACCTATAGAAACCCTTTCCTGTACTTTTCTATACTATAGTAGATATCCTTTTTGTGCCAACCCTATAATTGAGGTGAGTCCCCCCTAGATTGCCTATGTACAAGGAAGTAGGTCCTGTATATATGTACCCATTGTGTGGTGCATGGCATGTACAGATACATGGGGGACAGAGTACACCATGATCACAATAATTATTATTATATTATTATAATTAATGCATGGGCATAATAATATTATGTGTACCCTATTAGCTACAATATAGCTATACACGCTGGTACCCAGATTAAATTTGCTAATTTGAAACTTGATTATAGGCTCCATAATTGGCTAAGTTATGGCTAAAGCTGCATGGGTGTTGGCATCCATATGAATGCATGACTACACATATATACTACATATAAAATATCATTAAGATGTAGGGAACACACCTAGTTTATAATAGGCAATGCACACTACAATACCTTAAATCTTCCTACTAAGCAGTATAGAAGTGTACTAATAGGGGGTCGGCCCCACATGTGATGAATAATGGGAATGGGACTTCGTGTTGCAACATGAATCAGAACCATGAACGTTTTAGGAATGAGACTTTGTGTTGCAGGACTGGAATGAGTTTTTAAATTAACTGAGCTTGTTATGTAAACACATAAATCTTACAACACTGTAGCATCTACTCTACATGCTACACTCACTAGACGAAAATATGGATTTCGTGCGGATAGGAAATGTGTAGGATAGAGCAAATTTTCTGCTTATTTCATTCAAGTTAGCAAAAATTCTGCTCTATCCTCGTAGGGAAATTCGAATGTCATGTTTTGATAAACACTACAGAAGGAAATCACAGTTTTGGTCTAGTGGAATCACTAATGTTTAGTGTAAATACCCAGATTATTTGTTACAGTGTGTTGACGTTTACTGTTTGCATAATACCCCGGTATCTTACGGATGTCATAGAAAAGTTGATTATTCTGTGAGATAGTCGAGTAGGTTTATCTTCTACAACCCATAATTTTACGCATGCATGAAATCCCAAAATTAATCAGCTCTTATCAGAAACTATCACAAATGTCTTTTAATTACTAAGCAAGCCTATGGTTGCCTTATAATGGAGCCTGTACAATAACACGGAATTCCTTTGGGAGAAACACAGAATTTGATCATACTATCATGGACTACAATTTTGCCCATAAACAGGACATAGTGTACTGTAAATAATATACTGTGATCTTTTGATTGAATAGTCCATTCACCACTATATATATAGTCATGTGCACAGCTAGCTCAGTGTTGCCAAGAAATCTCAAGATTTGGGAAGAAATCCAGACAAATGTATTGGCCTATGAGAATAATCAGATATATGCTAATTAGGCCATTTTCAAGCTCAATAATAAAGATAAAATCTAAATTTTTGGCAGCACTGACAGCTGTAGGACACCAAATTAATAATTCTCACATGCACCATCTAAAAGCTTATACTTTGTGAAGGTTCCTATCCATATCTCTGATATGTACGTAGCTAGTATAATCATTATTATAGATGTGAATGCCTGTGACTGTTTCACTTTGCCTTTAATATCAATCCTCATCCTGCTCTTCATTACAGTACGTAGTTATCAGAGTAATTATTATGATCCAGACATTTGCATATGCAAACAGATCAGAATTATTCAGCCAGTGTTGGTATGCAAGAATACTGTACTAGGGAGAGATCTATATCTCTAGATTCTATATCTACACCTGAGAATAATCTACCACAAGCATTAATTTTATTAATAATATTATTATATTTGACATTCTGTATAATTTTGCTGGTGTTGCTGCAAGAAATTGAAGGAGTGATCAAGAGATAGTTGCTCATACGCAGTGTTGGAATTGGTCGTCACGTCAACAGGCTAGTCTAATTACAAACCAGATGCACGTGGCAGATTTAATTATTACTCAGCCGGGAAACTCCTTGCCCGTAGATACCGCACGAGTGGATGCGAACAGTACGGGCAAGGAGTTCGGCGGCCGCTTTAGCTAATGAGCACTTATTACGTGAGCGACCATTTCCATGACATTGTATAACGATAGCATCAGTAACGACCATTACCATCAATTTTCGCCACTTCTCAACATCACGTATTGTAAATGCACAAACATTCGAACCAAATCACTTATTAGTAATAGTCTACTTAAGTAAGTCATAAAACATAATAATATTAATAATAATTATGTTCAGTCGATCCCTGCAAGCCATGGGCCATGGATTATTTTATAATCGGTCCATAAGCAACATTCTCTTTCAGGTCCTGATGCTCTGGTGTTGATCTCTGCTGTAATTCTTCATATAGTGGTCCTGGAGTTTGAGGATGTAATTGTTGAGATCCTTCGTTATGCTGGTGTGGATTGTTCTCCTCAACTGATGAATCTGATGCTTTATTTGTACGTAATTGCTCATGTTTAAGACCACAAGCATATCCAATGGAAAGGAACACTATTGATCACGAGCTTACGACACACACAGTAATTAGAGTTACAATTATCAGGACCATAATATTCAGTACTACTGGTGTCCGTGGTGATGTTTCTGCATAAATTTTATGGAAATAATTTAATACATCATTGAATGAAGCAAATGAAATCTTATTGCCTAACTGTCTCCATGCATGTGCACTAAATGGACATTACCTGCAGGTACTATTGATTCAGAAGTGGTAAAATACAATGATGAACAAGATTCGATGAAATCCGTTGGATCTGGCTTCCAGCTTGTTGTTACAGTATTGCTGTGACATATAACTTCAAGAACTTGCTCATCAGTTTTAATGTTTGACATCATAACCCTCTAGAGTAGAACTGAAATTCAGGTGGACATACCTATTCACCAGTGGTACTCTACAGCCATGATCAGCTGTGTGATATATTATATATTATAACCATTGATTATTAATAATGCATGCTATTACAAGAAATATACACATCAAAATGACATTGTTCACCTATGCAGTCCACCTGTCCTGGGTCTGGTTCCCATTCTCTGTTCCCCATACATACCGATGTGCTTGGGCCAGTCAGGTTGAATCCAGTAGGGCATGTGTATGTGATGAACTGTCCCTCTATTGGAGGGCTATCCTGAGATCCACTGACCACAATAACAGGATCATGTAATAGTGGATAATCACAGGTAACTGCATGTGGTATAATTACAATTATATATATATTAAGGTATTTAACATATATTGACTCAAGTGTACCATAATTTAGTTTGAAAATAGCATAATATCATAGCTTGTTAACTAGTACTTGTGTAAAAGCCTTGGTACTATTAAATTTTTTTACCAATATCCATTCAATATGTACACATAATTATATATAGTGGGACACGAAAATGCTACTATAATATATACGATGCTTACTATAGTTTAACACCTTGGTTGTAGTGACACCACAGAGACTTAATACAATGGATACATTGTATTGAATGTTGTAAGAAACAGTCAGATTTATCTTAACGGTCATTGCATTAGTAAGTTCAGTGTGAGGTGTTTCTGGTACAATATTGACACTGTAAACTACTCCAGGCTCTCGAGGCCATTGAAGTGTGACTGTGACATCATCACTTCTCAAGAGTTGGTTCACCATGGTAACATTGAGAGAACGATCCATGCTACGCAAAACATCATCTAGTGTCACGATTATGGAATATATATTTTAACCATCCATTATAATATTACATGCAATATAATACCTTGGTATTTGACATTAATAACAGTCATTGGAGCATTGTTTTCATTACCATCTTCAGAACAGTAGATGGTTGACCCATTTATCTCAGTAGTCACATTGTTAATCAGCAGCTGACTAGTCAATGGGCTGTCAGATGTACGTGAGACATGAAATTCTGTGAAACCTATCCTAAATTCTGGTGATAATAAATCTCCTTGACTTAGGACAATTCTTTGAGTTATGGCAGCCAGATGAGGAATAGAAAAATCCCAGTACAAGACAGAGCCAGACATTCTCTCACAAGTCAATAATAGTTGTCCTCCAGGACAGACAGACACCATTCCCAGTGGAGACACATAGGCGGCGGAAGGAAGTTCTATTTGGGGGGGCAGATTATCAGTCATTGCGCGCGAAGCGCGCGCGAAATTTTTGGGCCACGCCCACTTAATTGAAGTTTAAAGGTCACTCGTGGATTGTGATGGTGCTATTGCTGTCTAGAAGAAAGAAACGATGGAAAATTGGCACAATGATCGACTTTTGAGGCTATTCTAGGCAGCTTTTGACTGTATCTTGGTGTATCTATCATGAAAAGAGATAAGTCTGGCTGATTTGTGACGTCATTAGGCCCTGGATTTTGGGGGGGGCAATGCCCCCCCTTCTCTGAAAGTGGGGGGGCAATTGCCCCCCCTGCCCCCCCGGTTCCGCCGCCTATGAGACAGTGTTATAGATGTAGCTAATTAAAACAACCACAATGTCATAATTGACCAGCTGAATAGCTTAATTACCTTCACAGCAGCAGAAGAGTAAAGCACAGATTTTGAGTGTTACTTGAAATACAAATTGGTTCATATTTGCCTAACTATCGTAGCAGTGCTTTGACTTGGTGATACTAATAAACGGATAATACTGATGATATTGTACATGTGATAGCTCGATCTGCTGGTACAAAGACTGTAGTTTATTATTCTACATTCAGATAACCATAGTTGATTGTGCACAACAGACTCGTGACTCAAGTTTATAGAAGCTCTTGTTGATTCAGAAACAAACCAGGATTCCATTACATGGCAGTAATTAATGTGCATTTGGAATATATACTTCATAACTTATTAAATAAGTTCACTGCATATAATTATGATTGCACTATGGATGTACAGTCTATAGTACATCGAGTTACATTAAAAATGGGATGGAATAGGCTCTTTGCCAACTTCATCTTAGTGGAGCAATAATATTCTATACCCTATGACCTCATAATATTATCATTAGCTCTTATAGGCAAATCATTATAAAGTCTTTCTTGTGTGTACTTCCATATATAAAGCATGAGTCTGTCCGATATTGTGCATGGATTATTTCACAATTGGTCCATAGGCAACATTCTCTTTCAGTTCAACCAGGTCCTGATGTTCTGGTGTAGATCTCTGCTGTAATTCTTCATATAGTGGTCCTGGAGTTGGTGGCAGTTGAGATCCTTCATTGGAGCCAGTATTCTCCTCAACTGATGAATCTGATGCTGCTTTTCTTGTACGTGATTGCTTGTGCTTATGACTAAACCAGCCACAGGCATATCCAATGGAAAGGAACACTATTGAGATTATGGCACACACAGCAATTAAAATTGATGAAACTGGTGTCCATAACAAGACTGTCATTGAGGTTTCTGCATCTGAGGAAAACGATTAATAATCACTACTGGACTAGAATAGTCTTAAAAGTAACTTGATAGTGTCTTATATGTGTCTTAAAATGTGTCTGTGAAATTGATCTCACTGAAAAGTATCTGAAAAGTGTATGAAGGTCTTTGACTGGGTCTCTAAGAAGAGTCTTAAATTCTACATGGTCTCAAGCTAGCTACTTTAAGATAGAGTCTTAAAAGAGTCTTAGCAATCTGAAAAAAGTCTGAGGTTGAAATGATACTTTAAGATGTAATCTTAAAAGAGTCTCAGCGATCTGAAAAAGTCTGAAGTTGAAAATGGTACTTTAAGATGTAGTCTTAAAAGAGTCTTAGCAATCTGAAAAAAGCTTGAATTTGAAAATGGGTAGAAAATCATAGCAATCTGAAAAAGGCCTGAAGTTGTTAAAAATTAATACTAATTTCAGATATAGTCTTAAAAGAGTCTTAGCATTGATGCAATCTGAAGAAGTCTGAATGGCAGGCATCTGAAAAGTATCTGAGTACGAGTGCGCGCGCGTTCCGCGGCGCGGCGCCTATATCACGTGAGGAGGGAACTTTTGAATTTGAACAGGTACAGGTGATAGCTAGCTACCAGCTCTATGATGACTGTTTGAAGAAGGCTGTAAAGAAATGATAAATAAAGAAGGCTAATAAACGTCGAGAGCCTCAAGATTTTCATTTAACTGTCCAGCCGATCATGACGGATAAAGTGCCGCCGATGTCACTGTCTAGGAGGTTGATTGATGAGAAGGCTCAGCTCCGGAACGAAATCAACGTTGAGATCATCAGTCACAAGCCAACGAGTAGGTAATCATTAATGTAAATAGGCTATCAAGCTATCAATCCTCAGTCGGCTCTGAATTTGTTAGTTTGTCCTCTATTTTTCTAATTAGTGCCCCTCCCTCCTCTCTCTCTCTCTCTCTCTCTCTCTCTCTCTCTCTCTCTCTCTCTCTCTCTCTCTCTCTCTCTCTCTCTCTCTCTCTCTCTCTCTCTCTCTCTCTCTCTCTCTCTCTCTCTCTCTCTCTCTCTCTCTCTCTCTCTCTCTCTCTCTCTCTCTCTCTCTCTCTCTCTCTTTTCCCCTGCATGCTTTCCTTGTCTTTAATTCTTGTGATGGAAACATAGATAATAGAGGAAGGAGGGATTGGAAACGGCTTGTACATGTATGCGGAGGATGCTTGTCATGGTCACATAAAAGTTCACAAATTGCACAATTTTGCTACACCACAAAGACTGTATTTATTACCCTCAAGAAAGATTTTGTGCATTGTAGCCGAGTTGCCCGAGGTCCTGAGGCCAAAAAAGAAAGAATTAAGCACCTTTTCTGTAGATGGACTGCCATTTGGCCTTGTGGTTTTTCCTGGGACCTGCAAGTGGTCTAGGCCTTCGTTAAATGCCTCGATAGATCTAGCATCAGGCAAAGAGTACTAATGACGACCTAAAGTACAGTGCTTTTTTATAAACCAAGCGCAACAAGGGCCAAACAAGCTCAGGTAAATTCAATCTGCGTACGACTCGGTCTGTTATTAAAGCTCGCAGACCAAAGTGCTTGAGTCTGCCGAGTTCGTTTCAAGTTTGTATCACATGCTGAAACTATCTACTCGTTTCACCCTGGTTTTATTCCATATTTGAAATTCACGGAATTTATTCATTCATTCCAAAATTTACTTTACCATGTCCATTTGATATAAATTACTCCGTATGCTTTATCCGAGTTCTGCCCACACTAGTTGGAAGTGGTCGTTTCCAACTACTCGGCATTTTTTGCTGCCACTAAAGCCAACACACAGACTAAAAGTGCAGTTTGACTATTGACCAACATCACTCAAATCATCCTGGGCAGAACCCTATTCTACGTATAAGGCTATAAATAGAATATTATGTGGAGCCCACATAGGTACCTTAAATTAAATCAGCGGTCATTTATGGCTGCATACATAAGTGCATGCTTACTGTGCTATCATTTACATGTATGTAGGTATCTATGCTGAATTATCATTCAAGATGCACATGCTAATGACAGTTGTGAAGAACTGAGTCTCTACAACAGTGGCTAAAGAAAATAAGAGCACAGGAAGTGGGCAGAAGACTGAGTTTAAAGAGCTGGAGGTAAACAATTATGATAAAATGCCTTTGTATGCATTTCTGAAAAGCTGGAGTAAACATTATCAGTTAGCTTATGATTGGAAACCTTAGTTTGAATTCCCGTAAATGCATTCGGTCCTAAATAGGCAAATAACATTTGTCTGCCGGTCTGTCCGTCAGTGACAGAGGGCCAGCGGAAGCAATTTGACCTCGAGGCACACCATGCTGGATCTCGGGCTACTCAGCGTTTCAAGTGAGAACTCGGCGTTCTCTGTGAACGGAAATTGTGGCACTGGCTACAGGTGGGAACGATAGCTACTGAATGGATCGTTCAAAGGTTAAGCAACACTGGACACTTACATGTAGCGGCCTGCAGTTAGCTAGGCAGCTGGATTCATGAGGTGAAGTCATTGTCATGGAGGTAGCAGATTCCATGATTGGCTTCTTATATTCAGATGTCTGGAGAGGGAGACGGCAAACGAACTAACAAGTTTCTTGGCCAGTTGATTAATTAGAATACAGGATGTCAAAATGTGCATGCTTATGGAAGGTTTTAGTAATTTGGCCATGTGCTCCAAGTTGGTGTCAAAATGTGCATGCACAACAGAATTTTGAGAGTTAACTTGGCCAGTCCTTGCTAGCAATGCTGATAATTTTTGCTCTCAGAAGCAACATGTATACTATGAGAGTCATCTATGAGCATCAGTTCACTTTCTCCCGTGCACACTACAAACCTAACAAACCAGGGAGTGGGCGAGCGAAGCAAGCCCCATAAGCTATAACAAATTAACTAGCGTCTATATATACTGAGCAATGATAATTATGATGCTCTGGTACTTGTATATTCACAGGAAGACGACTTCTTTTGGTGAAAGAGTGAAAAGTTGGCAAAGAGAACGAACCGCAGATCAAAAGAAGAGAGGAATAAAGACACACTTCTAGAGATCATGACTGTACGTAAGATGTACATGTGCCAACATTTCATTAATATTAGGACATTCCAAAAATTAAGTTACCATTAAAGATTTGTACTGCTGCTTAATGCTCTTTTTTTGGCTGATTTCAGATTGTTTTTAATGTATTTTTCAAATAAAATTAAGTTCATTTTGAGATAGCAACAAATTTAAGACTGTACATTAAGATTGTTTTCATATAATATTAAGACAGATGCATGCTCATGAACACACATTTTAAGACTTGTTTCAGACGCAACTAAGATCATTATAAGACACTTTTAAGGTATTTACTGTTTTGAGACTATAAATTAAGATTATTTTCTTATAGTATTAAGACAGTTGTAAGCTATTTTAAGATCATTTTGAGACACCTTTAAGATCTCTATTGGTTTCTACACATTATTCTTTTTATACCCCACTCAGACCCTTTTCAGTAGTTTTTAAGTACCTTAAGTTGTCCAATTTTAAGTATATTTTCTGACCATTTTTTGGCCGTTTTCAAACCCTTTCTTGACCCTTTTCAAGGACTTTTCATGTTCTGTGGTCCTATGCATTCCCAGACAAATTGTTAAGACACTTTTCATGGCATTTTAAGACTCTCTTCTCCAGTAGTGAATGTACTCTTCTTCATTAATTTGAAAAGGATTGACCATAGAATTACTTTAGACTCTACTCATTAATAGACACACTATAAAGAATATTAAAGGTATTGTAAATGTATATACAGTACATCTCTTATTATTATTGAAAATTAATTAGTACCTGTTGTTGGTGATGCAGTTGTACTGAATGGTGAACAAGACTGAATGAAATCAATTGGATCGGGGATCCACCTTCCATTGCTGTCGCATATCACACTGAGAATTTCTGCATCTGACCCAATGCTACTCATGTTAAACATTTCATTTTCACAGGTCAGTGTTAAAACAGAACCCTCCAGCGTAGAACTATAGTCTAACTTGATGTTTCTATCCACAGGTATTCCACAGTCAGCTGTATGATAATAATATTTTAGCCGGTATTGCCAATAAAGATTCAAAGTAATTACCTATGCAGTCCACTTCTCCTGGGTCTGGTTCCCATTCTCTATTCCTCATACACTCTGATGCATTTGGGCCAGTCAAGATAAATCCAGAGGGACAAGTGTATGTGATGAACTGTCCCTCCACTATGGGGATGTCAGATTCCTTGTCCATGATCATAACACGGTCTTGTAGTGATTGTGTTGATGGATGATCACAGGTAACTGCATGCATGACATTGTATGCATATGCATGCTGTAATATATTATTATTATTACCAGCTGTCTATAGCCTTTATAGTCTACACTGGCGGCTGTAGAGCACAAAAGGAACCCGGGCATGGCAAGTCATTAATACAATAATTAACCTATATTTTTACTGCTGATTTTGACTTTTTAGGCCATATTTGATAAGCATGCTCTAATCTCTACCCAGGCTTAGCCCTGGTATGATACCCCTGGCCTGCAGCCGCCTATGTTTATATATTATATCCCACCTATAATATATGTTTACTCTTGTACTATAATAACAAGTATAACTATACATGTGATTAAATTTTACCTCATTTATTGGTGGTACCCTAATATCCCAGCAGCAATAACTATAATTAAACATGCACCCAGTCCAGGGTATTCAATTAAGCATGCATGCTTACACTTACCATAGTTTAACATCTTGGTTGTAGTGACACCACAGAGACTTGTTACAACGGATACATTGTATTGAATGTTATAAGAAATTGTTAGGTTTATCACAACGCTGTCGTGATTCGTTGAATTATTAGTGAACTCAGTGAATGGTGAAACATTGACATGGTAAACTGCTCCAGCCTCTCGAGGCCATTGAAGTGTGACTGTGACACTGTTCCTCAAGAAGTGATTCATCAAGGTAACATCGAGGATGCGATTGGCACTTGGCAAAGTATCATCTACATGGCATGGATTAACTTCATTAATCATTTCAGAAATCAATATTTTTATACAAACGCACCTTTGTGTATGGCAGTCATCGGTGAATTGTTTTCAGTACCATCATCAGAACAGTAGACATTTATATTGGTAGTAACATTGCTAATCAGCAGCTGACTAATTAATGGGTTTTCAGATGTACGGGAGATATTGAACTCTGTGAAACCAATCCTAAAGTCTGGTGATACTAAAGATCCTTGACTCAGGATAATTCTTTCAAAAGTTGTGACCATTGGGACAGAAACATCCCAGTATAAGACAGAGCCAGATCTTCTCTCACAGGTCAGCAGAACTTGCCCTCCAGGACAGACAGACACCATTCCCGAAGGTGATAATATTATTGATGCACCTATTATTATACAGATTTAAAGAATGAACTTAACATATACACACCTTTGCTTTAAGGCCTAGCTATAATATTATAGCAGATACATATGGAGTAATTGCTTCATCATAGAAGCTAATTTTAACAATAGTGATCCCAATAAGCCCTTGATTATAGTTGTAGCAGATACATGTAAGTTCTCAATATTAGCTCACCTTCACAGCAGTGCAATATTATTATCAAACTGCATGAGTGCTACTTTGAGTGCTAAGTCAACTTCATTCATTTCTGCCATATCTATCTACAGCCAACATAATAGGTTAGTTAACTCGCACAAACTGATGATAACATAATAATGTTACACTGGTATATTATATAGTTGTAGTACTGAAGCCATACAAATCAAAGGATGTCGACAACAGCTAAAATCGCTTACCACCCAACTGCTTTCCCCACAGGACTATAACTAAACCCACAGGACAGTAACTCCTGCAAGGCATATATAACTGACTTGCTATTGTCCTGTGGGTAGCAGCTGAGGGAAAGCACCTTGTAGCTATGTACACTAGCTGTGGTTTGCACCTTGTAGTTTTCTTTTGTTCAGTACTACAAATCGGTTATAGTACTCGATCTGGACAGTTCAGTGGCTTATCTAACCTGTGAAATTGTTCATTAATAGCTATCATTAAATGTGAAGGTTGTCAACACATTTATGCATGTACATGTACATGTACAGATATTGTGTGATCACATGTACATGTAGTTCATCCATGTACTATTTATGTAACATAATTATTATAATATTATGTGGAGTGGTGCATGTGTGCATACAGTAATATTATATATACTCCACACAAGTCAATGGGTGCATACAGGACTTCCTCCGCTAATATTGCATGTACATTAGCAATCTATAATATTGAGATTCTCCTTCACGACGTACATTATAATTATTATATGAGGCCTCCATATGACGCAAAATGGATACCTGCCATAGAAAACTTATAGACTAAGGGGCTTCCCATATTAAGACAGAAAGTCCTATAACTATAATATTATAGTCAATTTGGGTGCCATCCCAGCTGTAGATTTTGCTTGATTTATTACCTCGCTATATAGATTCAATCCCTCAGATTCACATGTGCATGCAGGAAATTTCAATTTCAAAAGACTATAATATAATATAATAATAGCCTAACTTTGATTCATAAAGGAGCTAGGGCTCATTAGCATAGAGAGGCTAAGGGATCACAATGTGGAATTATTACGTATATTAGCCAGAAAATACAGTAGTCATGATGCAAGATCAGATATGAATAGTGAATATCTTAGGGATTCATATGCCAGAAAATACAGTAGTCATGATGCAAGATCAGATATGAATAGTGAATATCTTAGGGATTCATATGCGTACACCAATATCTAAGCTATAGAGGCTTAGCTTGGTGTCCCCTAATATTAATTATAGTACAAATTTAATTGCTAATTTGAAGCTTGCATAATTGGCTAGTTATGACTATTAGTAATGAAGCACTAATAGTGCGAAACCCTCGGCTTTCATGAATTTGTTTTGATTTGATCACTGATTAAGCCTATAGCTAATTATGCTTCGATGTAATATCATTATGCTGAAATGAGAAAAGATCTATATACATGCCAGTATGTGCTATACCATACACTAGCCTTTTATGCACCTATCTGAATGTATTGCCCCATGCACCTACCCTAGTGCGGGCATATATGGGGATAGGGTGGGGATTTGACCACTACTTTTATCAATTATCCCACCCCTGGGGGAAGCTCCTGTAATCAAAAGGCACACCAATCCCCACCTACTACTGAATATGCACTGAGGTCCTTGACAGTGCAGGTGCACTACTGAGCTATGCTAGACATACAAGTTTACATAACACTCACTTAAGCCACATTAGTATTAACCAAGGCTACTGCTTGAGGTCTAGTACTATTGTCATGGTGACACTATTCTGTCACACTGATTTCCAGACTAAGGTAAACTCCCCACCCCTGGGGCAGCTATTCCCGATCCCATGTGCAATAGCAAGGGATTACGTAATACGTAGCATGATCATCACGTGCCTGGTCAGCAGTTGCATTTGCTAGCTATAGCGCTACACAAGAAAGCCAAGAAGCGTTCAGAGTCTACTGTGATCAGTGATGAGTCAGTCCAGTTATAAGACCTATCATTAGTCCTACATCCTAGTCTTTTGGAAAAGAAGCCATCGCTGTCACATTTGTCCATCGAGAGTTCGTCAAGAAGCGAAGAAGGCAGAGGTGATCAGCAAATGTCGCTGTAACTTTTGAACAAAGCGTTTTCAACAAATTCTACACGTTTCATTTGTTAAAATCGCCACGAGAAGCCTAATGACACCTCGCTTTCAACGTATAAATAAGGTATGTAGCAACTAGCCTGGTACAGACAGACACACAGACACACAGACAGACACACAGAACAACCCTGCGGCGCATGCGCCGAGGGTTAATAATACATCACTTGGCAGCCAGATGAATGCATGACTACAATGTGATGTAAGGAACACACCTGGCTCATAATAGGCAATGCATAGTACCTTCTTTGTACTGGTATGTACTAAAACAACAAGGGTCAGCCCCATCTGTGATGAATAATGGGAATGGGACTTTGTGTTGCAACATGAATCATAACCATGAATGTGGTTTTATGGTTTATGTAATCACCTTGTTAGTTTACTATTAATGTATGGGAATGAGACTTTGTGTAGCGGGACCTGAATATGTTTTAGGAATGAGACTTTGTGTTGCATGACTGGAATGTATTTTAGTATTGAGGTATTATTATTGCTTAGCATGAAGGAATTTTGTGTACACAATCAGGTGTACACAATCAGGCTATAATGTTATTGTAGGCCTCAAAGATACTATAGCTATAAATGACATGCACGTAATATAATGCACATGCACCTACATGTACATAATGTTATGAACTAGTAAGCTTAGTCTTAATACTTTTCAGAAGGATCATGGCTTTGGTTGGAACATCACTATAAATACTGCCATAGATCTAGGTAAGCTGCATGAGCAGAGGGTGGACCAGGTTATAAGTAGTGCATGCATGGAATTGACCACCTTCCTCAGACCCTACACCCATGATGTGGGGATTTAATTGGGGCTGGTAGTACCCTACAGCTGGACTATAGGAATCCATGTACAATTTATATCATAGTTAGTATAGCCATTAGGTTATACTACATCACCACTTTTGAGCAATACTATGATAATAATTATATGTATACCATAATATAATATTATGGACTTGTTAAAATCAGATAAAATTCTAGTAACTAGCTGTTGTCTTCACTCTAATGATAGTTGGAATAGCCAAAAATGTGCAACTGGCAAAGCATGCATTTTCAAGCTTCTGGACACAATAGATGTATGCAAGATTAAAATTAATGTAGCTACCTCTGAGTATGGAAATATAGATCCTCTACAGATTATAGATCTAGCCCTGAAATAAAGATAGTTGCTCCATACACAGTGTTGGAATTGGTCGTCACGTCAACAGGCTAGTCTAATTACAAACCACATGCACGTGGCAGATTTTAATTATTACTCAGCCGGGAAACTCCTTGCCCGTAACGAGACTTGAAGTACCGGTATAGGGATGGTAATGGTCGTTGGGGATAGAAACAGCTACGTATGTATCAATTTTGGCAAACTCCTTGCCCGTATCGTGCATAAATGATATATAAAATGAGTTTTGCCCTCTTGACGACCAATTCCAACACTGTTTTGGGCAATGGTGTCCAGGTATACACTATCACCGAATGAAGTAAACAGCTACTGATAGATGATGATACTTTCTTGCTGGTAGTATAATATACTGATGGGGGGGGGGGGGGACTTCAGCCCCCCAGCTAGCTCCCCTGATTCTTATGCCAGTGGTCCAGATTTATACATTCTCAACCATTTTAGTAAGATTATAAGATCATGGATGATTCTTGTTATCAGAATCTGATATTGTATACGTGTGCATGTTTGTCAACTCAGTTACTTTCAACCAATTCTCCTGGGAAATACGAACAAACACATGAGTATCAACAAGGCTGCTATCTATAATAATAATATTGAACATGCAACATATGTGACGTGCAGTGTACCCTAACACCTGGTATACATGTTGAGTAATCTATGAGAATTACTCAATGACATGTCATGGTCTGATATAACTACCATGGAATTTACTTATTCAATTATCAAACTAAGTTAACTTCAACTTTAACTTCTATTACCATCTAATCAGCTAGCTAGATGTTTCAGCAGGGGAAAGTCATAGTACAATAATATAATATCTATAACAAAATCAAATCCTCATGGAGTTCTCCGAAGTAACACATCCACAGTAGCACACCATTCTCTCAGTCACTTGTTTTTTTAGTGATCGATAAACACCTGCTACTATAGACCTCCCCATTCCCAACCTTTTCGTAAAGCAAAGATCAGAGTACAGCTTAAAAAATGCCTTAGAACGCATCTCAGAGCAGCTATTGAAAGCATTACCAGTGTTGTAGCCAACTTGTATTCTAAAGGGGGTGGTGGCTAAAAGATCAAAGCATTATTGTGGTTTTAAAAACCACATCAAACAAACTGAGATCGGAGAGGAGGGTGACCGCCCTTCATTTTACCCTCTGGCTACAATCCTGCATTACCTAATAGGCATGTTTGCGAGCATAAATTATGACTAGAAAAAATATATTATTTATCTGCATGGGCCTCCTACCTGGTTGTGTTGTTGACTCAATATACGGCAGTCTGAAAGTGTATCATGATCATAAATATTATTATTATGGTGATAAGGTTTCTTTTTAATACATTGGGAGATAGCTTCATACCCAAATGTATACTTTCTGGAGATAACGATAACAGTGTCACTAAGATCTCTTGCATGGTTAATTGTACACAGTGATTTTGTTGCATTATAGTTGTATATGCATGTGCACTGGCGTTTAATTGTCAATGCAATGCATGTGTGATTTCCCAACAAAATGAATGACAACATATTATAATACATATACATGTGGGCAAGCATATGCTATACCAAAGTGACAAACAACCTTCAATGCTATAGTATAAAATTAATAATAATAATTACCATCTGCTAAAATCAATGGGGGTAATACCTGAGCAGGTGATAAAAATCCGGATCCACCTCTAAACTGTATCAGTAACTGTTGAAAACAGTGGTGTCGCCATTGCTTAATGTAAAGCTGTCTTTTCAATCTACTGTATGGCGGGTCATTAAATAATTGATGAAATGGCTCTCCATTGGTATTGACAAAGTTTATTGGCAATCTGAAGCCTTACTGCCCATAGGCACACATGTTAAACTGGCGAGTTTTTAATTTGGCGATCTATACCAAATTCACCAAAATTATCACCAATTTAAAAACGTCGCCAAAGCTTCCCGCTATTCTGTATTGTATTATAGTATACTCATACAAATTTAAGGTTTTATACATGCAGGATCCAATAATGACAGAAATAAAATTTTAATTGCAATGCAATTTAGTGAATATGAGAGCGAGCATTCATGAACCATGAACACACTATATTGATCTTACCCTACTCAAAATGGAGCGCCTGAAACATGCATGTTTCAGCACATTTCATGCATGGAAGCGACTTTCATGCGTTTTCCATGCATGTTTCAGGATAGTTTATGCATGGAATATACTTTCATGCATGTTTCATGTATGGAAGCTACTTCCATGCATTTTTCATGCATGAAACATGCATGAAAGTGTATTTTATGCATGAAACATGCATGGAACATGCATGAAAGTATAAAACACGTGTGACAGATATACCATGCATGAAACATGCATGAAACGAAACATGCGTGAGATTTTATCACTCCTGAACCATGCAATGTGTTACATGCATGAAGTTCCACATTACATCATACTGATTAGAAGCAGCTGCTTTGCAGATTTGAAAGTGTGAGACTTTGTGAAACCTTTAGTGCTCCAAGGTAAGTAGCTACTATATAGCCTAACTTGGAGAGCCATACTAAATTAACACATTGTTTTGTATACCCCATGTAAAATTAATTTCCATAACTATAGTGTGGGTGTAAGTTTATTTGGCTGAAAGAGTGTAAATAAAAGAGCTTCTTTAGTTTGAAAGTTGTCCCCCAGGCTAGCATTACAGATATCAAGGTTACAGATAAGAATGTGGTCCCTTATTTCAGTCCTCAAACTCACCTTGGGGTCTCAGTGCTAGTTACTGAAGTATCCTACAATATGTAAAAGACCAAAGGGGGGAGGGGGGGGGGGAGGGCCAGTACGTATACAATGCCATATAGCTATGTGAACACTGAATATGGTTTAGCTGCTAATCAGTGGGTAGTAACTCACTGCTGATATATTCATATACCTGTAGTTTTTCAGAATGTGTATACCTTTGCTATAAAAATTATGTATGAGCTGCTCTAAATCTCATATCTTACAGCATAATATGCATGTCCATAGGTGCCAACAAGCTTTGTCTGTTTTCCTTAAAGCCAGTATCTACATATCTATAAAGAGCATACTTGCCTATGCAGGAGCACAGTGCCTTATGCTTACAGCAAGTATAAGTACAAGTACTCTGTCCAAGGGTTATTAAAATATGCCTGTAGCTGTACTGTGTATGCACACATGAATGGAATATCCCAGTATCATGGAATGCGCCTGTACTACGCATGGAATACGCCTGTATCACGCATGGAATACACATGTACCACGCATGGAATACGCCTGTATCATGCTTGGAATATGCTTGTACGACGCATGGAATACACCTGGAACATGCAGGTTTCATGCATGAAATATCCATATTTTTCATGCATGGAACATGCATGAAACATGCATGAAATTTAGGCACCAATCCATGCATGTAACATGCATGTCCCATACCTGAAAAACGTCCCAAATCCCTGCATGTTACATGCATGTTTCAGGAATCATGCATGTAACATGCATGAAATTTCGAATTATTCAATATTGTCACTGCAAATTTCATGCATGGAACTTTCTGGATTTGGGCGCATGAAATGTGCTGAAACATGCATGAAACATGCATGTTTCAGGCGCTCCATTTTGAGTAGGGTAGCGAGCTTCTAACCACCAAGTTTCTTTCAGCTGTTTCTGGAGCCTCTCAAGAATTAATTAACCATTACTTCTGAATTAGTAATATATCTGGGCTCACAATCATATTGATCATCGGATACATCTCTGTTACTGTAGTCAGCAGAAGTGGTAAGTATCAGATAATAATAATTAATATTAATTTTACTTTTGATGACTCGCTTTGGTCACTTGAGTAAACTTCTTTGAACGTCTGCCAATAATTTTAACACTTCCAGTGATGATCAAAATTAGACATACTCCCACTAGCAACAACCCAGCAGCGACACTAGTTCCAATGATTACTGTCTTCTCAGAAACTGAAAAGGCTGTTTCTAGTATACAAGGAGTATAATATTATGCATATTAATGATATTATTATTATTCACCCAATTTGAGAGGTGCATCATTTATAATAATTTTCCTAATCAATTTCAATAACTAATATCTAAGAACATAAAAAATGGCACTCAAGGAGAATGTTGCCTATGGCCCAGTACCAAGTACAGTCAGCATAGCAACAATCAGAAATTATTGGGGAGGGTGGGGGGAAGCTACAAACATGCATGCACATGCTTATCAGCAGATGCATTCATAATAGATGTCTATTAATAGACACACTAAAAAAATTATTAAAGGTATTGTTAATCTATACAGTACATCTTTTATTAGTATTGAAAAGTAATTAATACCTGTTGTTGGTGATACAGTTGTACTGAATGGTGAACAAGACTGAATGAAATCAGCTGATCAGGAATCCAACTTCCATTGCTGTGACATGTCACACTGAGGGTTGTTTCAGTAGTAGAATTAAGAGACATCTCAATTTCACAGGTCAGTGTTAGAAGAGAACCCTCCAGAGTAGAAATCAAACTCAGCTTGAGGTTTCTGTTCACAAGTGGTACTCCACAGTCAGCTGCATGTATGATAGCCATTAATTATCATATCTTGTATTAATCTATGATTCAGTGATGTATTGTATCAAATAAATATCGGCAATTACCTATGCAGTCCACTTCTCCTGGGTCTGGTTCCCATTCTCTATTCCCCATGCATACTGACATGTTCGGGCCAGTCAGTATAAATCCAGGAGGGCATGTGTATGTGATGAACTGTCCCTCTATTGGAGGGCTATCCTGAGATCCACTGACCACAATAACAGGATCATGTAATAGTTGAGTTGGTGGATTATCATAGGAAACTGTATTGTATGCATGTGTACATAATATCATGTATGACATAAATTTTATTGCCCTAGACCTCAATGCATAATGTACGTAAAAGGTTACATTGGTTACAGTAGCTTTCTGTCTTTAATTATCAATCAATTTCCTATGCTTGCAAGTTCGCTTACCATAGTTTAATATCTTGGTTGTAGTGACTCCACAGAGACTTGATACAATGCTCACATTGTACTGAATGTTGTAAGAAATGGTTAGAGATATCATGAAGATGTTGTATATTATCAAAGAGTTAAACTCAGTGTGGGATACATTTGGTGAAACACTGACATGGTAAACTGCTCCAGGCTCTCGAAGCCATTGAAGTGTGACTGTGACATCATCACTTCTTAAGAGTTGGTTCACCATGGTAACATTGAGGGAACGATCCATCCTACGCAAAAACTCATCTATGGATATTATGAAACAACTATAATATTCATTATCCAGTATTATTACTATGCTTAGGATAAGTTTTACCTTTGTATTTGATATTAATTACAGTTAATGGTGCATTATTTTCATCACCATCTTCAGAACAGTAGATGGTTGATCCATTTATCTCAGTAGTTACATTGTTAATCAGCAGCTGACTAGTCAATGGGCTGTCAGATGTACGTATGATATTGAACTCTGTGAAATCTATCCTAAATTCTGGTGATGCTAAATCTCCTTGACTTAGGACAAGTCTTTGAGTTGTTGCACTGGGCAGATGTGGAACAGAAACATCCCAGTACAAGACGGAACCAGATATTCCCTCACAAGTCAACAGAACTTGTCCTCCAGGACAGACTGACACCATTCCCAGTGGAGACAGTCTTATGGATGTAGCTAATTAAAATAACCACAATGTCATAATTGACCAGCTGAATAGCTTAATTACCTTCACAGCAGCAGAAGAGTGAAGCACAGATGATGAGTGTTACTTGGAAAGCCAAAAATACAAATTGATTCATATCTGTCTAACTATTGCAGCAGTGCTTAGACTTGGTGATACTAATAAACGGATATTACTGATGATATGATAGCTCGATCTGGTGGCACAAAGACTGTAGTTGATTATTCTACATTCAGATAACCATACGTAGTTGATTGTGCACAACAGACTCGTGACTAAAGTTTATGAAGTCTACTATTGAAACAATTACATAGAATTCCATTAAATGATAGTAATGTGTACTTGGAATATATACTTTATAACTTAGGTTCACTGCATACATGACTGTGCAATGGATGTACAGGCAAATTATTATGTCATTCTTGTGTGTGTTTCCATACTATAATTTAGCATGAGTCTGTCTGATATTGTGCATGGATTATTTTACAATTGGTCCATAGGCAACATTCTCTTTCAGTTCAACCAGATCCTGATGTTCTGGTGTAGATCTCTGCTGTAATTCTTCATAACGTGGTCCAGGAGTTGGTGGCAGTTGAGATCCTTCATTGGGGCCAGTATTCTCCTCAACTGATGAATTAGATGTTGCTTTTCTTGTATGTGATTGCTTGTGTTTCTGACTAAACCAGCCACAGGCATATCCAATGGAAAGGAACACTATTGAAATTATGGCACACACAGCAATTAGAATTGATGAAACTGGTGTCCATAACAAGACTATCATTGAGGTTTCTGCGTCTGAGGAAATGAATAACATCTTCATTCATCAAAAGGATTGACCATAGAATGAAATTGGATACTTTAGACTACTCATTAATAGACACAGTATAGAAATTATCAAAGGCATTGTAAATGTATACAGTGCATCTTTGAGCATAATATTATTGTCGAAAAGTAATTAGTACCTGTTGTTAGTGATACAGTTGTACTGAATGATGAGCAAGACTGAATGAAATCAGCTGGATCTGGAATCCAACTTCCACTGCTGTCACATATCAGACTGAGGGTCATTTCAGTAGTGGAATTAAGAGACATCTCATTTTCACAGGTCAGTGTTAGAAGAGAACCCTCCAGAGTAGAACTGTAGTTTAGCTTGATATTTCTGTCCGCAGGTAGTGATCCACAGTCAGCTGTATGATGACCATTGATTATTATGACTAATACATATTATGATTCTTAAAAAGATGATTACCTATGCAGTCCACTTCTCCAGGGTCCGGTTCCCATTCTCTATTCCCCATACATACTGATGCATTTAGGCCAGTCAGTATAAATCCAGGAGGGCATGTGTATGTGATGAACTGTCCCTCTATTGGAGGGCTATCCTGAGATCCACTGACCACAACAAGAGGATCATGTAACAGTTGCGTTGGTGGATAATCACAGGCAACTGTAATGTGTGCATGCGTAAAAATGACATCCTTTATTGCCCTAGGCCTCAACGCAAGTGTAGGCACAAGGGTAATACTAATAAATGGATACAATACTGACTGATATTATGATGGTATTATAGTTAGCGGTGATTCCAATGACCAGCAGCAGAATGCAAGTGTAGGCACAAGGGTATGCAGTAGCTTTATTAATTATAATTATATACCATCAATTATTCATAACTTTACTTACCATAGTTAAACACCTTGGTTGTAGTGATACCACAGAGACTTGATACAATGCTAACATTGTACTGAATGTTGTAAGAAACAGTCAGATTTATCGTAACAGTCATCGCATTAGTAACTTTGATGTGAGGTGTTTCTGGTGAAACATTGACATGATAAACTGCTCCAGCCTCTCGAGGCCATTGAAGTGTGACTGTGACATCATCATTCCTCAAGAGTTGGTTCACCATGGTAACATTGAGGGAGCGATCCAAAACATCATCTAAGTATAGCAATATAATTATAATCAAATAGTTATTTTTCATTATCATACCCTTGTACTTGATGTTAACTACAGTCATTGGTACATTATTTTCATTGCCATCTTCAGAACAGTAGATGGTTGATCCATTTATCTCAGTAGTCACATTGTTAATAAGCAGCTGACTAGTCAATGGGCTGTCAGATGTACGGGTGATATTGAACCTTGTGAAACCAATCCTAAAGTCTGGTGATAGTAAAGGTCCTTCACTCAGGACAATTCTTTGCTCTTGAATTGTGGCACCATGAGGAACAGAATCTGAAACATCCCAGTACAAGATGGAGCCAGACATTCTCTCACAAGTCAACAGAGCTTGTCCTCCAGGACAGACTGACACCATTCCCAGTGGAGACAGTGTTATTAGTGCACCTATTATTATACAAATTTAAAGAATGTGCTTAATACACACAAGACCTAGGTATAATATTATAGCAGATACATATGGAGTAATTGCTTCGCAATAGAAGATAATTTTAACACTAGTCATCCCAACGTTAGCTCACCTTCACAGCAGTGCAATATTATTATCAAACTGAGTGCTACTTTGAGTGCTAAGTCAACTTTGTTCATTTCTGCCATCTATCTATCTACAGCCAACAGTTAACTCGCACAAACTGATGATAATAAAAAAAAACTGTTACACTATAGCTAGTAGCTCTACTGGTATTGTAATATTATTGTAGACATGTATAAACTATCGCATGCACTAGCTGAGCTATAAATATTTGTACGTAGCTTAAATGCTTAGTATACTGTAATACAATATCTAACCTGTGAAACTGATCACATGTAACATAATATTATTATATTATGTGGAGTGGTGTGTGTGTGCATACATCAATTACTCCACACAAGTCAATGGGTGCATACAGGACTTAAGCTTCCTCCACAAATGTTGTACATTAGCAATCTATATAAGTATTGAGATCCTCTCTCAGGACACTATAATAATAATATTATTATTATTATTATATGAGGCCTCCATGATACATAACGGATGTGTAGCTGTCATAGAAAACTTACAGACTAAATGGCTTCCCACATTAAGACTGAAATTCCTATAGCTATATATAGTGCTATAGTCAATTTGTGTGGCAACAGCTTACGTACTAGGTGCCATCCTAGCTGTAGAGATTTTGCTTCATTTATTACCTAGCTATATATATAGATTCAATCCCTAAGATTAATTCACACATGCATGCATGCAAGAAATTTCAATTTCAAAAGACTATAATATATAGCTATAAACTTTGATTTCATAAAGGAGGATTCATTAGCAGGAGCTGGCTAAGGGATCACAATGTGGTATTATCAATATTAGCCAGAAAATACAGTAATGTGCAAGATCTGACATGAATAGTGAATATCGTACCACGTAGGGATTCACGTGCACATGCATGCATATACCAATATCTAAGCTATAATAAGCTTGGTGTCCCTTAATATTAATTATAATAGTACAAATTAATTTGAAGCTTGCATAATTGGCTAAGTCATGACTATCTATTATAATACATCACTTGGCAGCCATATGAATGCATGACTACAATGTGAAGCAAGGAACACACCTAGCTAGCTCACAATAGGTAATGCACAATACCTTCTTTGTACTGGTATGTACTAAAATAACAAGGGTCAGCCCCCCACGTGTGATGAATAATGGGAATGGGACTTTGTGTTGCAACATGGATCTGAACCATGAATGTTGTTTATGTAATCATGCACCCTGTTAGTTTACTAATGCATGAGGATGAGACTTTGTGTAGCGGAATGGAATGTGTTTTAGGAATGAGACTTTGTGTAGCAGGACTGGAATGTATTTTAGTGTTGAGGCATAGCATGAAGAATTTTACATACACAATCAGGCCAGGTTCTGATCTAGCAACACAAAGTCTAGTTCCAGTTCTGATGGTGTCACCATACTCTGCCTGACCATGAGATTTAGAAACGCTGTAATATTGTAGGCCTGGAAGATACTAGCTATAGTGACATGCAGTTAATGTTATGCATACCTACATGTACATAATATTATGGACTAGTAAGTCTTATTCTTCTTAGTAGGATGCATGGCTTCAGTTGGAACATCACTGCCATAGATCTGAGGTGGCTGAGAGAAGTTCAGTTTGGGGGGCAAAGTCAGTCAAATAGATACCCACAAACTAGAACACACAATGTCATACTATATTACTGCAATATTATAGACTATAGTAGCCTTCCACTTGGGGGGGTTGCCCCCCTGCCCACCTCCCCCCCCCCCCCCCCCCCCCCCCTTCTGCCTCCCCTGTAAATCTAGGTATGCTGCATGAGGGTGGACCAGGTTATAAGTAGTGCATGGAATTGCATGACCACGCATTTATATTCCATTCTGGTATAATATTATAATTACATACTGCCAAGGGTTTATAGACCCCTGCTGATTCTCTTTCTCAGATTCTACACCCATGTGGGGATTATAATTAATTGGGGCTGGTTGGAGACTATAAATTTAATAATCCAGGGATATTAACCATATACAGTTTATATTAGAGTGAAGACCACAGCTAGGTACTAGAATTTTATCTGATTTTAATGAGCAATAATGATTAGTTGTTAAAAATTCTAGTACATGGCTGTGATCTTCACTCTAATGATAATTAAGTTGGAATAGCCAAAAAAATGTGCAACAAAGCTGGATTTTAATGCAGATTAAGCTTCTGGACACAATAGAGATTAAAATTAATGTAGCTACCTCTAGATCTGAGTGTGGAAATATAGATCCTCTATAGATCCTATAGATCTACCCCTGAGAATAATCTATATTAATATTATGGTTGACATAATATAGGCTAGGAGTCAACCAAAGAAGGGATAGTTGCTCCATATGCAGTGTTGGAAATCGTCAACAACTTAAAAATACCTCTAGTAGGCATGTTTGTGACTATAGAAAAAATATATTTATCTCCATGCATGGGTCTATCTGGTTGTGTTATTGACTCAGTATGTGGCAGTCTGAAAGTGTATATAATCATGATCATAAATATTACTATCATAGTGTTAAGGTTTCTTTTTAATACATTAGGAGATAGATTCATACCCAAATGTATACGTCCTGGAGGTAATGATAACATGCAGTGTCACCATAAACTATAATAATATTATACTGTGAGACCTCTCATGTGGGTAGCTAAGCATCTGCTATACCAAAGTGACAAACAACCTTCAATGCTATAGTATCAGCATGCACACATTTCCCTAGAGACAACTCTCCTAGTGCATGCGCAATGGGGTAAAACCATCCTCAGGTGACAAAACTCCACCTCTAACCTGCCAGTATATCATTAACCTGTATCATTTAGGCTGCATAATAGGCTATATATAATATTATATACACAGCAATAATCTTGCGTGGCTGACTCGAGAAGAGACTCGCCACGACTACTCATCGCACTGAAATAGTCTGGGTGCCTCTTGTGAAGGGGCTGGTCCCCAGACTACACCGAGAAACTCTCCATGCACTTATACAGAGGACAAGAATCCTCACCCAAATGTATCCGATTCTGTTATTCAGAGGTTTTACTGCATTCATGTAATATTGTGTGATAGATCTAGATGGCTGGACAGATATTATCAGAATTGCCCCGATTCAGTGTAAGAAGATTACTCATCTATGCTCTATGTTTGTGCAGCAGTAAAAGTAAGTTGCATATTAATTTAAATTGTGATGTGCACACATGCAGGAACTATAAATTAACATACAGGAGATCATAAAAAGTTGTATCTGTGTGCTATCAGCATAAATTTTAAATAATTTACTCCTGTATCTAATTATTCTCTTGCTTGCGATGATGGCTCAATAATCATGCATTAATTTAGGCACATCCATAAGACTGTCTCCACTGGGAATGGTGACTGTCTGTCCTGGAGGGCAACTACTATTGACTTGTGAGAGAATGTCTGGCTCTTTCTTGTTCTGGGATGTTTCTGTTCCTCGTATGGCCACAACTCAAGGAATTGTTGTTCCAGCAAGTCCTGGAGTTTTACTGTCACCAGACTTTAAGATAGGTTTCACAGAATTTAATGTCACCCGTACATCTGACAGCCCATTGATTAGTCAGCTGCTGATTAACAATGTGACTACTGAGATAAATGGATCAACCATCTACTGTTCTGAAAGTAGTAATGAAAAAAATGGATCAATGACTGCAGTCAATGTCAAATACAAAGGTATGATAATGAAAAATGACAGTAAATTAGTTGTTTCATAATAAATACTTTCATAGATGAGCTTTTGAATGGCGTGGATGGTTCCCTCAATGTTACCATGGTGAACCAACTCTTGAGAAGTGATGATGTCACAGTCACACTTCAATGGCCTCGAGAGCCTGGAGCAGTTTACAATGTCAGTGTTTCACCAGAAATACCTCACACTGAACTTACTAATGCAATGACCATTATAATGATAAATCTGGCTGTTTCTTATAACATTCAATATAACGTGAGCATTGTATCAAGTCTCTGTGGTGTCACTACAACCAAGGTGTTAAATTATGGTAAGTGAATATCATTTTATAATAACAGAAATCCACCAACACAATCATTACAAGGCCCTGTTGTTGTGGTCAGTGCATGGATCTCAGGATAACCCTCCAATAGAGGGACAATTCATCGTATTATTATATAATATTATAATTATATACATGCCCTCCTGGATTTATACTGATTGGCCCAAACATGTTAGTATGTGTGGGAAATAGAGAATGGGAACCAGACCCTGAAAAGTAGATTGCTTTTTAAGAATTCAATTATATCCCTAGCAGTGGAGTAGGAAGCAATCGCCTATTGCAGGGGCCGGGTGTGGCTTTGATTACTGAATTTTATGACCACAATTATTCTTTTGTAGAGGTCATATTTTAGTAATTTAAACCAGACTTTTGCGAAGAAAGTCTGGTATATATTGAAAATTGAAAGAAAACATACACAAGGGTTTTGTATCAAGCCTGCATGATTATTGGAGGGGCCAGGCCCCCCCTTCTGAAATATTGGGGGGGGGGGCCAGTGGCCCCCCTGGCCCCCCTGGTTCCTACTCCACTGCCTAGTAGCAATTTACTTTTCTGAAACAAGCAATATTTGCCCAGTAAGGGTATCGAATCGTGAAATTTGAGACAGATATATATAAATGAATATGAAAAATGGTTCTGTAAGTTTGTCATCTCTTTTCACTTTCAACTTCTTCCATTTCAAAGCATTTGATGATTACGTAACGTTGCATAACTTGAGTATGCTACTTACATGCATAGTGACCCTTTACCATTATTATACAATGAAGCTACTAATGTGGTAATCGTTTCATTGTAACAATAATTTAATCATAATCAATGCAATAATATTATATCATACAGCTGACTGTGGAGTACCAATTGTGAACAGAAACCTCAAGTTAAATTTGATATCTACTCTGGAGGCTTCTCTTCTAACACTGACCTGTAAAAATGAAATGTCTCTTAATTTCACTAACAAAACAACCCTCAGTGTGACATGTCACAGCAATGGAAGTTGGATTCCCAATCCAGCTGATTTCATTCAGTCTTGTTTACTATTCAGTACAACTGTATCACCAACAACAGGTACTAATTACTTTTCAACAATAGTGTTTAATATTAGGCCAATCAAATTACATTGTTAGTTTCTCGTCCACCTGTTTTTTTATTTCTATGCGGGCGGGCGGTCATTATTCATTATTCATTATTCAATACAAGTATGTTTAATGTCACAATCATGGGATAGTGTGGCTAGCATGCATGATCATCTATTAACAGTACATAGGTCATGCACAAACAGTATCCTTGCCTGGGCAAGATTGTCCATTGGTACCGTGCGCATGCGCAGATGGAAGCGGTTGCAGAGGCCACACCCCTTGGCAAAGCAAGCAAGTGTGCTATGGCAACGTTCTCGCTCTGCTCGAACGTTGCTACCGACTACTGACAGGCCTATGAACAGACCTCGTCTCTCGCTTCGCTCGAGGCTCGGTGGCTAGCGCCAGCGCCTGCTTAGCAGGCCTTTCGAAACGCGCGGCGCTTCGCGCCGATCGTTCGATCGACAATGCGTCGCTAGCTGTAGCTATGGCCCGAGGCATTAAGGCTACTCTTCTTTGTGCACACGGCCCTACAGTTCTGACCAATCCTGAGCCTTGTAGTGCGGCTCGTTCATAGCAACCGGGCGCTTCCAAGACGCGTATCCATGCCCTCATGTAATGACACGGACTATATAAGAAAATTGTCGCTCTGAAAAATATTTTTCGTTGTATATATATAATTATGGCATTTTGAGGGTGTGGTTTCCTGGAACCGCCCAAATAATTAGCAAAAAAGAGGTGTGGCTGGTGTTTCAAGGCAATAATGAAGGCAGATGCGGTAGGTAAAAATAGACGCGGGAGGTGACGAGAAACTAATATTCAAGTTTGTGTGGCCTAAAGGTGTACTGTGTATTATACATTTACAATACGCATATAATCTGATTTTTGTCTGTCGTCGTCAGCACAAAAATCCATGGCAGATCTAGGATTTTTAGTATATGATGGGGTTATTGCGCACAAAACATTTTTGCGACCACGCCCACTTTTAATGAGCCATGTGCGCGGGGTAATTATTAAAGGTATTGTAAATGTATATTTAGCTTTCTCACATCGATATCGACGCTGCAGCACGTGGGGTATGTGCTCTATGGAGCTCTAGTTTTTATAGTGGTCTATTAATGAGTAGTCGAAAGTGTCTGATAAGATTCTATGGTCAATCCTTTTAATGAAGGAAGATATTATTCATTTCCTCAGATGCAGAATCCTTGTTATGGACACCAGTTTCATCAATTCTAATTACCGTGTGTGCCGTAATCTCAATAGTGTTCCTTTCCATTGGATATGCCTGTGGCTGGTTTAGTCAGAAACATAAGCAATCACATACAAGAAAAGCAGCATCCGATTCATCAGTCGAGGAGAATACTGGAGGATCTCAACTGCCACCAACCCCAGGGCCACTATACGAGGAATTACAGCAGAGATCTACACCAGAACATCAGGACCTGGTTGAACTGAAAGAGAATGTTGCCTATGGACCAATTGTCACTATTGGACAGACTCATGCCTTATAGTATAATAATTGTTATTGTAAGTACACAGAAATATATATAAAGCTTATATTTTGGGCACTGGGTGGAGAAATGGCTCCGTTAATTAAGATGGCAAAGAGCCTAATGCATCTAATTGACTGTACATGCATCCAAGTATATACCAGGTATCCCGAACACATTAATATTATTATTGCTGTGGCTGCAATGGAATTCTGTTCTACAGCTCGCTTCTATAGCTAGTCACGAGTCTATTTATATACATACTCAACTCTGATCTACTGGATCACCGCTTAGTAGAATAATAAATTGTATGTACTGGTATATGTACCAGTATAGCTATCGATCAACCTATGATCAACTGTTCATTAGTGTCACCAAGTCAATAGCTTATTTACACAGACATGTACATACCAATTTACGTGTTTGGATTTCCAAGTAATACTCACCACTTTTGCTTCACTCTCACTCTTCTGCTGCTGTGTGCTGCTGCACATCATCATAATATTATGTGTACATGTCATTGTAATTTACCCACTTGCATAAACTGCTGTCTACCGTCTCTATAATGGCTTTAATAATAAATTATTATTATACTTATGAAGGTTCCTATCTCTGTGTAGTACTAGAACCACTGCTGACGTGAATAAACCCTTATAGCTGTGACAGTTTTAAATTTCAAGTTTTGCTTATCAGGGGCGAATCCAGGATTTATCAGAGGGGGTTTCTAATAGTAGAATGCTCGAAAAGCGCGCGCAAATTTTTAGCCACGCCCACTTTCTCGTTGACCACACCCATTTCCCGCTATTTTCGCAGTCTGTGTATAAATTCAAGACTTCAAATATTCGTCCAAGTAGGTGAGCTAAAGACAGGCTTTATTACCAGGGGCATAGCCGGGGGGTGCACAGGGGCATTTGTCCCCCCTCCCTTTCCCAGGGTCATGTAATATTTATCATTAATTTTATCATTTACCGTATAAATACCAGCACCAAGTTTTTACAGTAGTCTTCAGAGTCAAAAATGATCACAGAACGGCTGACTATAAAGCTATCTGTAAACAAACTTTCGAGCTATGCGAGCAGTGTCTCTCAAAGTTCAAAGGGCACAAAATGCAGAGCGCGTGATTAAATTAGTGGGTGTGACTTCCGGTCAAACTTAGATAAACATATATGCCACCTCACTTGAGTGGAGAGCTTAATTATTTATTTAACTATAACTAGATACAAAGTAATACCACCAGTATTGAAGAAAGAAGCACTATTCTGCTGTATCAAGTTTGCTATGAATCTCCACAGCCTTCTTTCTAAAATCCTGGCTATGCCCCTAATTACTGTAGCTAGCTAAAAGGCAGATCGAGGGATCTATGAAGCCTAGATTTTACACTACAGACTAAGTATTAGCAGGAGTACCATACAAGGAGTGTGCAACACACATGTAGTAGTAGTACAATCATCTCTTTCCAGATTTGACGTCACAGAATATCATTAACACACAATTGTACATGTACAACCACTAAAACCATGAAGCCATGAATGTTGTGTCTGCACTATCCTGTCAGTGCTTTGATAGTAACTAGCTGCAGCTGTAGCTACTGTATGGCAGGTAATTTTCATGGGGTGCTAATTTTCGTTATTTTCGTGGTTGACTTGGCAGTCACGAAATTTTCCCACCCATGAAAATTAATGTTTATGTACTATGCGAGTCCATGATGATGGGCGTGGCCACAAACATCGTGGCAGTGCGGCCAATACTTTCTAGTGTTAGCAAGCAACGTACAGTAGCCACTGTCATCCAGCTGATAGTGTCTTCGACACTAATATTCTTCTATCTCATGCCTTTTGTCCAAGTCTCTGTAGGTATTAACAAAGAAGATCGCGAACGCGTGTATTGATTACATCATTGCTTATGCAGCAGAGCCATGCCCCTAGACTGGTTGCTGTCACGAAATTTAAAACCACAAAAATTAATTTTGAGGGCCTTTTCATGCAGACTTTCCACGAAAATTAGTCCCCACAAAAATTACCCGCCATACTGTATACCATGGCAGAATGTAACTCAGTGATTGCAATGTAAGTACCTTTTAATGATAGTCAGGCCCATGGCCATGTACAAGCCTGGTGGTTGCAGGCCCATGTGCTCAGGTGCAAAGGTCATAGCTATTGGAATTTTGATTTTTGAGCTACTTAGCAAGTTTTTTCTGGTGCAAATATTAATGTCATAGCTATTCTAATTATTTGAATTTTTGGGGAAATAGTGCCTATTAGTCTTGGCATTATTCTCAATGCTCTGTGTTAGGCCACTCCAATATGATTCACTGTTTCCCCTTTCATCAGAAAGCCTGGGGCATGCGGGCGGGCGGTTCATTATTCATTATTCATTATCACTATACATATTAGAGCGCCAGCAACATTGACGACCCATGCCAAAGCTGTTGTTAGACAACGAGATAAGAGCGGGTATACTAATACACTATAATGAATAAAATCTGGAAATTGTGGACAGGATGCGGGCGGGAAATGGGAAACAACTAATCATATTGGAGTGGCCTTACCTATTAGTCTCAAAAAAAAGTTATGCTAGCATAATTGGGCAAGGCCTACTCCTGGTACTAGACAGCTAGTCAGGAATGGGGATTCGTCCGAACCCATTGAACCCCCTCTTGATCCAACACTGCTTATCTATCCTCCTCATCCTGCTCTTTATTACTGATTACCCATATATAGGCAATACTTTTTTTACAGGTTTATATGGAAATTTTACAGGTTTATAATAATATTATGAGCTTTTTACTGGTTTATATGGGAAATAGCTCCTGACCAATCATATCACAGTATTTGTTACAACTAGGATCTAATAATTTTGCTATATCTACTCCTGAGAATAGTGTATATTTATATGGTTGACATTCTGGAGTAATTGGTTGCTCCATATGCAGTGTTAGAATTAGTCATCATATCATGAACAGGCTACTCTAATTAGCAGTACACTGCATGCAGGGGCTTCCTCCCTCATGATCAGCTCCACCATGTGCTTACGGGGAACTCCCTGCTCCGCACATCAATGCGAGGTAAACTAGAGCTCTGTAGAGCAAATACCCCGCACACACATTGCGCAATCTATAGATTTACTTTCGGTGCATGGCTATGATTTGTGAACTTGAAAGAAATAATGGAAATGCTGTTTAGTTGTTCCAATGACACTTAAACTCTGCACCCAGACTAGGAAGACATGAACTTGTATCTATATTTTGTTGTAATAATAGTATAGCTATCTTACATGATTGGTTCCATGGAGCTTCAGATTTCAGTCACGAACATAATTTAGAACATCGACAATCTTTACCAGTCATACGCTTGTTAGTTGTGCGCATGAGCAGAAAGCACAATGGCCATGCATCATTCATTGATGGGCACTGTCGATAGGCGTGGCTACGGTGGCCAAAATAAAGGCACTATTTGTGACACTCGTGGACCGTATCCCTCGATTTGATGTACACTGAAGCCATTTTTTCGCCGAATTCGATTGATTCGTTGTACTTACAAGTCGCTTAGACGCCTACATCTCGAGATATGGCGATTTTTGTGCTAACGGCAACGACAACGACGATGACAACACAACCGATTACTTTACCCCTTGTGCATGCGTGCGGGGTAACAAATCTTGCTATACATAGGTGCAGCAAAACTTAAAAGTGCTTACTAAACGACACTTGTAGAAGAACTAGGAATCAGTAGACAATATAACTGTTAGTGAAAGTGTCAGCAACCACGATTCAACAGTGGGTGACCATTTTTTGTGGGTCGCAGATTAGAGCCATTGAGGGAGTGCAGTTCGCCAAAACTAGCTAAGTGTTGGTGGTATCAACTTTTCAGGGAATAAAAATCCATGTTTGACGTGTTTCAGGAGCACAAAGAAGCAATAAGAGGCCATTGGGAAGATGCGCGAAGATATATATAAAGCCAATGTGAACTTTTGAACAATTAAAATAGATAAAATCCGACAAATCTGCTGACTTGTAGCCACTTCGAGTTCTTTTGAAGATAGAAATCCATGTTTGACAATCTGAGAGTCGGCAATGGAAAGCAATTCGATAATTAAGGCGAGCAAGAACGGCATTTATAAGAACGCGAGGAACATTTGTGAAGCCATACTTTTTCTGTCTGAGTCCAAGTAGAGTCCCGTACATGCACGTGGCAGATTTAATCGTTACTCAATCAACCGGGACACTCGATCCTTGCCCATAGAGAGACTTGAACTGTAGAGATGGTAATGGTCATTCAGGAAGGAAACAGCTATATATTTCAAATTTGGCAAACTCCTTACCTGTATACCGTACATAAGCTTATAATATGACGTTTGCCCTCTTGAACCAATTCCAACACTGTTTTAATTGATGTCAACTTGGCAATGGTGTCCAGGTGTACACTAACACCGAATGAAATAAATAGCTACCGACAGATGACACTTTCTTGCAGGTAGTATAATATTATACTGACGTTTGATATTTTGATCCAAAAACAAAAAAATTTGTACCCGCTAACATTACACTATAATAGAACATTACTAATGTTGCTACTATACTATGTACCTTAAGGTGACAATACTGATTTTACCTACCTGATATGAATGCCTGATCTGTAAGCAAGCATAAAATCTGTGTCTTCCCAATCAGAACATTCTAGGACTGCCAATCAGTGTAGAATTACAGGTCCTAGTTAATATTTAGGGGTCAAAGGTGAGTCCAGTATTCCGCTCCAGTGAATAAATACACTCGGCCGAGTCGATCCCCGTATTCAGTGGTTATAAATTCCTTTCCCATTCCATTTCTCGAGGGACGCGACAGTACTGTAACATGATCTGTATCACGCTTGAGATGGTGAGTTTACACAGTGTATATAGTCTATTTAACTAGGAATGTTGGTTTGTTGATCCAAAAAAATTCCTTGTCTCCGAGTATTAAATTGTGTAGTCTATTATGAGCTAGCCAAATTACCCACTGTGCAGTATATCAGGCGAGCTGAACTACTACAGCAAACTGCTGTCTACTCTAAAAAGGTAAGCTCTTATAACTGTTTTTCTGCTGATACTCTTGACACAGGTTTTCAAATATTTTTCAGCTGCCTGATCAGCAATGGTAGATGGTAATTAAGCGCCTCTTTGTAAAGCACTGGATGCCTGGCTCTCTAGTATTTGTATATCTGTGGTTTGCAGTAATTAAAATAATGGTAATACGTACTCACCCGCCCGCTAGGTCTGGCCATGGCATAGCCGACTACGCCAGACTACCCGCATGCATGGTGCGTCGGAACTCTACTGATGAGAAACTAATAATCAAGCAATGGGCATGACCTTATAATACTACGTATCTTAGTGCTCTTGGGAGGCCTGAGGTTTTGTTTTTGTTATTATATTTATTACATACTGTATAAACTGAGACTTTGAACTGGGGAACCAATTCCAGCACCTTTCTAATTTAATGCTCGCCAAAGTTACCTGCTATATACCGTCTTAGTTCAAACAGCTTTGATGTGGATAATTTTATCTGGTGAGTCTATAGGCCTCGATATACAGAGTAGGAGTAGTAGAGCAGTACCTCCTCCAAGCCATCTCCTATTATTCATAAATTAAAAAAATGCCGTTACGACGTAGAGAGAGCCCTAATTCAAACTAACATCATCATGAAGTAAAATTATGTATTCACGGTTTCGGAAGCACTTCAAATACAGTGAGCACTAGTATATTATATTGGACTTATAGCTGGTAGGGGATGTGTAATGTGTGTGTGTTCATAGTCTCACAAGCCACACCCCTGTAGCTTGCGAGACTAATATCACAAATCCAACATTCTGAACTTTCATGGGCCTTTCCCTTGAAGCCCAATTTTCGTTGTGCTAATGAATTATTCAGCAATAAAGGACAATAGTAGGCACAGTTGAGGTCAAAGGTCAATCTTAATTATATTCCCATATTCAATGTTTGCAAATTCCATTCCTCGGGGACTGGGACGGTGTAACTTGATCGGTAACTAAAAATCATACTTCAACGCCACGATGGTGAGATTAATAGTTTACATGGTGTAGGCGAATAACTGGAATGTCTATCTGTTGTAAATTCATGAGACTTCAGTACATGTATGAATATTAAAAAGCTGGACACACCCTCAATAATTTATACCAGGATTTCATTGGGGGGGGGGCACTTACCCCCCCCCCCTGAGAATAGGCACTTTTTTTGCTCCTCTTTAACACAAATTATTTTCAGCTTTGCGCTCCGTGCAGGAGAAAATATACTGCATTGAAAGGGAGGGGAACCAATAGATATCACTGACAAGACAGGTCTTAGAAGCCACCAGAAACAGTCTCAGCAGTTATATAAAAAATGTAAAATTTTCCTGGGGGAGCATGCCCCCAGACCCCCTAGTAAAAACAAGTTAATGAGCACTATGTTATTCTTGGCTGATAAAGAACACTTGTACAATCTTTGCCCCCCTTAATTCTGTGATTATCGCGTTTGCCCCCCCCCCCAACCCTCCTTGATGAAAATCCTAAATGAAACCCTGATAAACTAGACTGATGGGCAAATTAAAGTGGCCAATTTTGTGATTTTATTAAATATCAGTGACAGGAATTCAGTTGAGGAGTGTGGCACTGCGCATACGTAGATGATTGTACTTGATTAATAGGGCTGTTACTGTACATACTGAGACTGTGGACTGGGGAACCAATTCCAGCACCTTGCTATTTCACCTGCCCTCAGCTATATCCCTTTTGTCCTGTGTTATTGAATACTCAGAAGATATACTACCAAATTTTAAGTTTCGCCGGTATTATTAATGAGAGTATGCTGTAGAGCAGCGCTAGCATGCACAGTAGACTCCCAGAGAAGCTCGAGCATATGCAATAGACTTCATGAGGTACTAGGTGGGCGTGTCCGATGTAGGTGTGTCCGACATACTCGCACAATTTCTAGCTTCCCTGGGTATTGCCTAGGGATAAGAATGAGACAGAAGGTGTTTTTTCGCGGTTTTACACCATTTTGTCCCATTTATTGACCCTACTTTTGCTTGAATGTTGAGATTTAATTGCCAGACGACAGACGACAGACAACAGACAACAGACAACCGACAAACCGATTGCTTTACCCCCTGCTGCGCATCTGCGCACGCGGGGTAATAATAAGTACGATTGTACAGTGCACGATGGGCATAATCGTGCACATCTGTGAAAATTAAACGGAAACTTTGAAGACTATAATTATTGCCTTTAGATACCAATTATCTTTCAATGATGTGAACTGTACTATACACTGCATACAATTTTACTTCAGGGCTGGTTCAAACAGCTGTGTTTGTCATGGATAATTTTATCTGGTGAGTGTAACTTTAATTTAATTGTACACTGTACATGTACATGTATATCCATAGCCATAGGCATGGGTGTATAGTACTTACTAAGATGTGCATCATGTAATGAATGGTACCTTTTAGCAGTTTGCCTTTGCATTACTCAAACCAATCTGCCAGGCTATTTTTTTAAAATTTATAGTGGAATGTCCCCCGCATTAATTAGCAGAGAAGTCACTAAAGAGCAGTAGAGTGGCGCAGCACCGCTCTTAAAAAGCCATTTTGCATTTGATGTACTTTTTATAAAACCACAAACACCCTTTGATATTTAACCACAGCACTGCATGCTCATCAATTTTGGTTTAGTGATTTTACCTCAGCTCCATTATCAATGACCCTAAATGGTCTATCACAGATATGTGTACCATCTCTGACACCTCTGAGTCTCTATATATTCCGTACTACGGACACATGATCCGGACCCAACAGTCTTATTGCATAGTTAGTGAACTCCATAATGTGGATAAGGCCACACCCACAAGTGTGATTGCCAGTGTTTCATACAGAGGGTGGGGTGCCCTGGGATTTCCCACCCCAAAGCTCAAGTTTCCCCCCTCAAGATTTTCTCTCACTGCTATAGTTTGTATTACTTTCCCACCCCAAATGGCATCAGCTCCCCAACATAGTTATCTCAAAAGCCATGGTTCTGTATGAAACGCTGATTGCTACCGTAATATGGAGATTCCACTGTCGTACATTATATATACATTATGGTGGTCCCATAGTGAACTGAAATATTATTGTTGGAAAACCAATTAAAATTACAATTTTGAGATCCACTTAATTATTAATTATTTTTCCACTGATTAAGCACGTCCAGATATACAGCCCTTTACACTTTGCATACATTTACCTACAGCAGCTTGTGTATCATGTCAAGAGTTAACCAGTACACTACGTGAGGGAAACCGCACCTGTCCAGGAGAAGAGGTCATCTTCACTTGTAAAATAAGAGGCCCATCAAGTTTGTCAGTCTTAAATCTTGCTTGGAGTAGCACTGAGTACATTAGTGGATCACTTCAGTTATCAACAGCAGACAGGCTTGGAGCAGTTTCAACAAGTTCTATAAATGGAAATATAACAGCAACTGCAACAGTGACCAACACTGCTAATGTTGCTGGAGAACTTGTGCTGGAGTCTATGCTGCGTATTACTGCTGTTGTGGCTTCTACGGTGACATGCAAGAGTAGTGCAGATGGTACAGCAAGTATCGAGTTTTTTATGTCAGGTACATAATTATGATTAAAATAGTATACTCAGTATTGTTAATTGCCATGGAATCCCACAAGGGGGGAATTGTGAGATTCTACCGTAGTAATGTCCCAACCTTCCCCCCATAATAATTGATACCGTAGGTCGGGTTTTAAACTGTTAATTGCGAATTGCGAGTTTTTCTACGTTTCGCAATTAATAGATTTGCAAACATAAATGTGCACGTATACTACTGTATGGTACGGGGTCGTCCATCGCAATTATTGGATTCGCAATTTGGCCTGACTAACTAGAACGCAATTAAAACCCGTTCTACGGTATTCACTGGGAATGAGGGAGTTGTCCGCAGTGTCCCCTCTAAAATAAACACAGTGCTCAGCTTATACAATCATTGTACGTATATCACATGGATATTTTGCACGCATCCTTGTCAGCTGTTCCTGGGGTACCACAGAGGATTGATGCAGCTGAAATTTCACAACCTCGTCGACGTGATGATACCTGTACTATTCTGGTGACATGGGATCCTCCGGCCAACAGTGATGCATCTGAAATTGACCAGTATATAGTTTATGTTCCATCACGAAATATCAGCAATACCATTTTATCTTCTGCCTTATCCACTCTCACTGTACCAAACTGTGGTGATGATATTCGTATACAAGTTGCTGCTGTGAATCGTATTGGTTGTGTGGGAATGAATTCATCTGAAGTGCTGCCAGTTCTGTTAGATATACCAACTGCTCCTGCTACCACTGAAGGTGGATCTGCTACAACTACCGAAAGTGGATCTGCTTCTACTTCTAGTAAGAACTTGAAAACTGTTGCCAATATTTAACTTGTGCCTTGGCTTCACAGAAAATCATCATGCAGATTTTGATAGCATATCAAATATTTAATATTTTGCCCCCCACCCCCCTTCAGAAATTTTCTGAACGAAGGTCTGGAGGCCGACAGTGACAGAGCATGCAATCGTAGCTAGCACGGAAAAGACGCTTAAAGAGTCTAAGAAACCAAAAAGGAGCACCGCTCTATCCAAATGATTAATATTGCATTTGGAAGCGATAAAGCGAATTTGCAATCAATCGATTGACGATTGATTGACTTCAAACCCAGTTGAGCCTCTCGCAGAAATCGCTCAAAATCAAAAAGCGGCAGTAGTGAACTGCCCCAGAAGACTTTAGCAGACTATGGAAGTATACATCAATCCATTCTATCGGTCAGTGAATGAGCTGGTCTTTCATTATTTATTTTTTTTTTGTACGTCAGAAAACCATGCCCAATTGCTAATAGTGCATGCATGTGGAATGGAAATGGTATGACTAGCTATAATGATGTGATGCTATCTTGATGGGGCAAAATGGAATGAAAATATCGCTATATAATAAGGGTACAGTAGGGGTAAAATTTATTTTATCTCTACTGTACCTCTTACAAATTATATAATAATGCTCTGTTACACTGGATCAAGTGCCACATGCATGGAAGATATAGGCATAGTACGTAGAAATATAAACCTGAGGGCTGCAGGGTCGAGGGCTTTACAGCACAAGAGAAGCCCGTGTAATAACTGATTCATTGCATACACAACTAGCAAAGGACCAACTACTACGTGCATCTTTGTAATATTATAATAGTATCTTTCAGATTCCCTGTTTAGCACTTTTTCTGGAAACAATTTTGCTATGTAATAATTTCTTACTTTGTCTTTACCTTACAGGTCAGCTAGGTGCTGGTACTGTAGCCGGGAATACTATAGCTGCGGTGGTGATAGTATGCATTTGCATCCTCAGTGGTGTCATTATCGTCATTTAAAAAAAATGCTATTAATGTATGTCATATACTATAATATATACTGAAGATACTAGCTATAGTGACATGCAGTTAATTTTATATTATTATACACATTTACATGTACATAATATTTATATTCAATTCTTCTCAGAAGGATGGCTTCAGTTGGAAGATCACTATAAATACTGCCATAGATCAGAGGGGGCTCAGTTTGGGGGGGGGGGGGGGGGGGGGGGGAGGGTTACCCCCTACCCCCTGTTCCCCTCTTTTGAGCATACCATATAATAATATATATTATGGACTTATTAAAATCAGGTAAATTCGCCGTTGTCTTCACTTGAATGATAGTAATGGTAATTGGAATAGCCAAAAATGTGCAACAAAAAGCTGAATTTTAATGCATTTTTCAAGCTTCTGGACTCAACAAGTGTATGCAATATTAAAATTAATGTAGCTATCTCTGAGTATGGAAATATAGATCCTCTATAGATTCTAGATCTGCCCCTGAGAATAAAGATAGTTGCTCCATATGCAGTGTTGGAATTGGTCGTCACGTCAACAGGCTAGTCTAACTACAAACCACATGCACGTGGCAGATTTAATTATTACTCAGCCGGGAAACTCCTTGTCCGTGCCGTAACGAGCTTTAAGTATGGCGGTGGTAATGGTCGTTGGGGATAAAAACAGCTATATATTGCAAATTTGGCAAACTCCTTGTTCGTACGGTACGTACTGTAACGCATAAGCTCAGTGTGTTTTCCCTCTTGACGACCAATTCCAACCACTGTTTACTATAGACCAGGTGTACACTAGCACCGAATGAAGTAAACAGCTACCGACAGATGACACTTTCTTGCTGGTAGTATGTACTGATGAATTTTGAGATTTTAGATATTACCAGATGTTTTCTGAGACATTTTGGGGACTAAAATTTGAATCAGCTATTCCTGTGTAATTAGGTTTGTTTAGGCAGTAACAAAATTTACTTCAACAATGCAGATCTCCCCCTCCCCAACCTTTACATGAAACGAAGAGCACATGTACAGCTTAAAAAATTAATACCTCAGAATGCATCTCAAAGCAGTTATACTTACTGATTCCTTATTTATAGTGTTTCCAAACCTTCTTACATACACAATAAATTGAAAGAAGCAATCAATTAATGCTAGTAAAGAATACCACAATAGCTTAGGTGTTTGCAACCAGTGGGGGTAGAATATTCTGTGGCCGAGGAAGATCTAGAATTCTCCGCTTATTCTCTGGGTCTATCTGGTTGTGTTGTTGACTCAGTATGTGGCAGCCTGAAAGTGTATCATGATCATAAATATTATTATCATAGTGATAATGTTTCTTTTTAATACATTGGGAGATAGCATCATACCCAAAATGGAGGTAATGATAACATGCAGTGTCACTGTAAACAATATTATACTGTGAGATCTCACGCATGGTTAATTGTACAGTCTGGGATACCAGCCCCTTCAATAGATACTGTGTGCCTCTTGTGAAGGGACTGGCTCCCAGCTGCAGACTAGCTCTCCAATTATACAGAGGACAAGAATCCTCCCGGATCATCCGTTATTCAGAGGTTCTATAATAATATTATTATACTATGTCATGCTTTATAGTTACTATAATAATATGACTGTAATAGATCTAGATACCTAGACTGATATCGATGTCAGAAATGCTCCGATTCAGTGCAAGATCAGTAGCATTCATCTGTGCTCTATGTCTGTATAACGGCGAAAGTAAGTTGGATATTAATTGTGCATGCACATAAGAAATAGCTATAAGTTAATATAATATTATTAATATAGGAGATCATATCTTTGCATATGCTATCAATAAACTTTATAAGCACAGGTCTCCAAGTATCATATTATTATTATTATACTCCTGTATCTAAACGTTCTATTGCTTGCAATGACTGCCAATCGTGCATTCTTTAGGCACATCCATATCACTGTCCCCACTGGGAATGGTGTCTGTCTGTCCTGGAGGACAACTATTATTGACTTGTGAAAGAGTGTATGGTTCCGTCTTGTTCTGGAATGTTTCTGTTCCTCATCTGGCTGGTGCTACAAGTCATAGAATTATTGTCGCAAGTCAAGGAATTGTACTGTCACCAGACTTTAAGACAGGTTTCACAGAGTTTAATATTACCCGTACATCTGACAACCCACTGATTAGTCAGCTGCTGATTAACAATGTGACTACTGAGATAAATGGATCAATTGTGTATTGTTCTGAAGGTGGTAATGAAAATAATGCTCCAATGACTGTAATTAACGTCAAGTACAAGGGTATGAAAATGAAAAATGACGATAAATTCATGATTATAATATTACTATAATACTTAGTGTGTAGCATGGATGGTTCTCTCGATGTTTCCACGATGAATCACTTCATGAGGAACAGTGTCACAGTCACACTTCAATGGCCTCGAGAGCCTGGAGCAGTTTACCATGTCAATATTTCACCACAAACACCTCACATTCAACTTACTAATGCGATGACCATTATGATAAACCTAACAGTCTCTTACAACATTCAGTACAATGTGAGCATTGTATCAAGTCTCTGTGGTGTCACTACAACCAAGGTGTTAAATTATGGTAAGTAAAGTTAAAGCATAATAATTATATATAATTGATAACTAAAGACAGAAAGCTGCTGTATACACTTGTGCCTTCACTTTGCGTTGAGGCCTAGGGCAATAAAGGATGTCATACACATGCACATAATACAGTTACCTGCAATTACCCACCAACGCAATACAATCATTACATCGCCCTGTTGTTGTGGTCAGTCGATCTCAGGACATACACATGCCCTACTGGATTTATACTGACTGGTCCAGATACATCGGTATGTATGGGGAATAGAGAATGGGAACCAGACCCTGAAAAAGTGGACTGCATAGGTACTAAGAATCATAGAGATTAATTATAACACCAAATCATAATTATCATACAGCTGACTGTGGAGTACCACTTGTGAACAGAAACCTCAAGCTAAATTTGATTTCTACTCTGGAGGGTTCTCTTCTAACACTGACCTGTGAAAATGAGTTGTCTCTTAATTCCACTACTGAAACAACCCTCAGTGTGACATGTCACAGCAATGGAAGTTGGATTCCCAATCCAGCTGATTTCATTCAGTCTTGTTCACCATTCAGTACAACTGCATCACCAACAACAGGTATTAATTACTTTAAAGGTGTGCTGTGAACATTTAATTTATAGTGGTCCATTAATGAGTAGTCTAAAGTATCTGACAAGATTCTGTGGTCATTTCTATTATCGAAGGAAGATATAATATTATCCATTTTCCTCAGATGCAGAAACCTTGCTATGGCCACCGATTACAATTGCTGTGTGTGCCGTAATCTCAATAGTATTCCTTTCCATTGGATATGCCTGTGGCTGGTTTAGTCAGAAACACAAGCAATCACATAATATAAGAAAGGCAGCATCCAATTCATCAGTTGATGAGAATACTGGCCCAAGTGAAGGATCTCAACTGCCACCAACTCCAGGACCACTATATGAGGAATTACTGAGATCTACACTAGAACATCAGGACCTGGTTGAACTGAAAGAGAATGTTGCCTATGGACCGATTATTATAAAATAATATCAGACGGACTCATGCTTTACAGTACATTGGAAGTAAACATAATTATATAGCTTGTAAGGAATAATTTATGAGGCCATGACACTGGGTGGAGAAATGGCTACATTAATTAAGATGGCAAAGAGCCTATTCCATCCCATTTCTTTTAATGCATCCAATTGACTGTATTATAGTACATGCATCCAAGCATGAACTTGGTCTTCTGAATAATCGTTTAGTATAGAGTAGTAAATAGCATGTACCGGTATTTGTATAAAACTGATCAACTGATATGCACCAATTTATGTATTTGGCTTTCTCACCACTTGCGTTTCACTCTTCTGCTGCTGTGTGCACATCATCACATGTGTATAATAATTATTATGTCATTGTAATTTACCTGCCACATAAACTGTCCTGCATCGTCTCTATAACATCTTTTACTTATGAAGGTTCCGATGTAATGCTACAATCACTGCTGACATGAATAAACGCTTATAGCTGTGACCGTTTTAAGTCAAAGTTTGCTTTGCTTATCCATCCTCCTCATCCTGCTCTTCATTATAGTAGCTATAATATTTTTATTATAATTACGATCTCTGGAAAATGACACAGAGAATTAGTATAATTTTATCCTTGGTGTACATGTATATGCAAGACATGTAGCTACTCTGAGTATGGAGATGTAGATCCTCTGTAAATTCTTAGATCTACCCCTGAGAATAATGTACTAGTATGGTTGACATTCTGGAGGATAGTTGCTCCATATGCAGTGCTGGTATTGGTCGTCACGTCAACAGGCTAGTCTAATTACAAACCACATGCACGTGGCAGATTTAATTACTCAGCCGGGAAACTCCTTACCCGTACACTGTAAGCGTGAGTTCGAGTGCTTGCGACTATGTGTACTTATTACATGTGCGACCATTTCCAGATATTTTCTCAACAACATCAGCTGTGTACAAAAGTCTCAAGTCCCACATAATAGTCTGCTTATCTAAGTAATAATAATAATAATTTTACATCTGTTCAGTCAATCCCCGCAAGGCCATATGGATTATTTAATAATCGGTCCATAGGCAACATTCTCTTTCAGTTCAACCAGGTCCTGATGTTCTGGTGTAGATCTCTGCTGTAGCTCTTCATATAGTGGTCCTGGAGTTGGTGGCAGTTGAGATCCTTCATTATTGTTCTCATCATCTTCTGCTTTACTTGTACGTGATTGCTTGTGTTTCTGACTAAACCAGCCACAGGCATATCCAATGGAAAGGAATACTATTGAGCTTACAACAAACATGACAACTATAGTCGATGAAAACACAACTACCAAATTTATAGTTCCAGATCCAGTCTGTACTGGTGGTATTAAAGAGGTTTCTGCAATAAAATAATTAAGGTGCATAAAGTGTATAACTTAATTTCTCTACTATGGAC